>SRPT01000184.1:0-44035 GCA_018360205.1 Claviceps digitariae
ATTGTGCCGCTAATGTTTCAATAATACAACACAAAAAATCCCTTTTTGCAAAAACTTGCGGGCCCGAGTGTGGCGGGCTCGTGCAAGTTCGGCAAAAAAAAAAAAAAAAGGGCAACGCTCGCTTGAGACGTACACAAAACACGTCTGGTATGCATAATCTCCATTGACCACAGCCCAGTCCAAGAATCACTACCTCCGTGCCTTTTCCAAAGCTCTTTGCTCTCGAGCGGCTCGAACAAGGGGTGCTATTTGACTCATGTCCACACATTGCTTCATGAAATCATGCTGCATTTCACCAAGAGACATTAGCAGGGCAGCTCTTGAGCATTTGGTTTCGAGTGCTGGACAGAAAGAGAGGAGGGGGGGGGATTGAGACAAAACATACCCTGAGCAAGTCGTGAGCGCTGGCTCTCTTTTCTGGATCGACCTTGAGAGCAAAATACAGAAAATCTCGGAAGACAGGCGTCAAATCTTTCTCGCTCCTGATCTGAGGCGTCCCAAATGTTGCAATCAGCCACAAGGCCCGAAGCGGCGATTCATTCAGGTACGGTGGTTCTCCTTCAATCATTTCAATAGCCATGATCCCTAATGACCAAATGTCTACCTTACGGCCGTATTCCTTTTTCGTCACAACTTCAGGTGCCATCCAGTAGGGGGTTCCGACCATGGTTGTCCGCTTATTCTGAGCTTCGTTGATTGTGGCGCAAAAGCCAAAATCGGCTACCAAAATGGGGACGTTAGAGGCAAATCATTACACAGTGCGATGCCCAGAGGACAGAAGAAAAGCGAGAAAAAGAAAAGGCAATACAAGGAAAAGGAGGAGTGAGTAAAGGGAGAGAGAGCGCAGGGTTATTATTTTTTTTTTCACTTACTCAGCTTGATATGACCTTCACTGGAGAGCAAAATGTTGTCCGACTTGATATCCCGATGAATGACACCTTTGGAGTGGAGATGTTGCAATCCCCTCAACGTCTCTCGGCATACTGACGCAATCTGCCCTTCCGTCATGACGTTGAACGTGACGACGTCTGTCAAGTTGCCGCCTTCCATAAACTCCATCACTACCCACAGCTCGCCTCCACAGAGGTAGCTGTCGATAAAATTCACAATGTTGGGATGCGAGCTGTCCCTCATGACGAGGATTTCGTTAATAATCAGGTCCTTCTTCGGTTGTTGCTCAAGGTTCATTTGCTTGATCGCCACCAAGCGATGAGTGCCCCTTTCGTAGCCCGTGTAAACACCACCAGATGCACCTTGCCCAATTTTGGTGAAATTACGGTAAACTTCACGTGGATCTCCATCGGTACAAATGCGTTTGAGCGACGCGATCACGTCGAAGCCATTGGTCTGGCGGTGCCGTGTCCTCACCCTCGCGCCAGGAACAGCGCCAAGACCAGCCTGTTGTTGCTGACGTGCGGTATGTGATTGGCCATTTGTCTCTCCATTTCGAGCATACGCTGCCATTTGGTGAGGACTAGGTTGAGGCGCTTGTCTCTTGCTAGGGGCTCGCCCAATATGGCCGGACATGGCGGCCTGGGCTTGTGCTATAGCCTGTTCATGTTGTTGCTGTATCAGCTGCTGCTGATACGCTGCCGATTGTGCAGCCGAGGATTGGCTACTCAGCTGGGGTGACGATGGGCTGAATGGTGGTGGGCCGTTGACACGTGAGTTGGATCTTGATCGATGCTCCTCTGGCAGCATGGCGGGGCCATCCTTTTGCTGCGATTGTGAAAAGTCATCAGACTGCTGAGAGAAGCCAATGCCAGAGTCCTTGGTTGTCGGGTAAGCACTCGATGGCATGGTCCGATTGTTCATACTGACGGGTGGCTTGGGCGCTGGTCGACTGGGCACCATGTCTTTGCTGGGTCCCGTGGATGGAGGAACTGGAGGGGGCGCACGGGGGTTCTCGAAGCTCCCTAGTGAGTGTGCAAGGCACAGTCAGTGATCCGGCGTAAATCTGCTGGGAGGGGGAATAATCTGAAAAGCTGCACTCGTACCCATATAGTTTGTAGGATACATGGTAGGTGATGCGGATATATTATGTGGTCGAGTGTCTGTTGCTGCGGCATTGTGGAATTTCTCCAGGCTTTGATCTTCGGCTGGTCGTTCAGTTGTTTCTTTATAAAATTGCAAAATATCAACCATGGTCTGAGGGTTCTCTCGCCGCTCTTTTTCTGGAATACCGCTTTCGTTTATTAATCGCTGCCACTCTTTTGGCAGCCCCTACGAAGAGCGTCAGCATATTAGTCAGAAGTCTTTTTTTTTTTTCTTGGGGGGTTGGGTTTGGATTATTCGAGACGACAAACAGTGGACGTACGGTGAACTGGCCGGTTGAGCTATCGTATCCGACGTGCGTGACATGAACAGGGTTCTCAGGCGCCGAGATGACGGGTTTCTTTTGTGAGCCAACCAGACTGGTGACAAAGCCCGAGAACCCAGACTTTTTTCGCAGCATGGGCGGCTTGACTTCCTTGGTCTCATCTGAATATCGCTTTGGCCCCGTCACGATAGTTTCGGGCGCCGTGTCGTCGTGAAATTTCTCCGAAATGGTGGGATCCATATTGCCAAAGCTCCGCGACGATCGCAGCACGGGGCTAACGAATCTCTTGTCTGTAACGAACTTATGCGGAGCGGGGGCGACGGGTGATGGTTGAACTGACGTCGGTGTACTGGTGTATTTGGTGGACTCGATGCGGCTCAAGATGGCAGCCCCGTCAAAAGGCGCACCAAGGAGGTCGTCGGATTTCTCTGAACTTTCCCGGCGAGTAGAAGAGTCGGATAGTCGAATTGGGCGATGCGCGAGGTCCGAATGCGAGCCGTAGGTAGGGGTCGAGCTGGAGGTAGCGGGAAAGCCGTGCTGGGGTATGGCAGGCGAGGCATTCGACGACCACTGAGAATCAGCGGGCTGCCTGGGCGACGAGTTGAGGGAACGGTAGTTGTTCGCAGAGGATCGCGGCGGAGGAGCACTGGGAGCTCGACGAAGACTCTGGAAGCTGCGTTGGCTACCAAGGGAGTGGCAGTCGTCGAAGTTTGATGACGAGCGGGAGTGGGAGTGGGAGGGGTGCTTCTTGACTAGCTTGCGACGAGAAGTGCTGCTGCCGTTCAAGGACAAACCGGGACCGTCCATGATCCTGATCGCCTAACCTAATAAGAGAAAAAGTCTCAGGTCTCGGAAGAACTGGTGGGCAGGCAGGCAGGCAGGCAGGCAGGCAGGCAGGCAGGCAGGCAGGCAGGTGTGGGCGAGTGAGTAGCAGCAGGAAAAGCGGTCCTGGCTGGCGGGCGCGCGGGCGATGAGGAGCCAATTCGACGGTCTTGCTTTCTGGCCGGACTTGTTCGACGGTGGGTTTCTCTCGTCTCTCTGGCCGCGCGACTCGAAGCGAGCGGGAGGCGTGGGGACCGTGGTGGCCCTGTGTGCGTGTGTGTGTGTGTGTGTGTGTGCGTGCGTGTGTGAGTATGTGTGTGCGAGTGTGTGAGTTGTGTGCGAGTGCTCCAAGTGGAGGACGAGCCACGAAGTGGGGCTCTGCGCAGGTGATTCGACGGCACTCTTGCTCTTGATTGCTCGATCGTCCTGCAGCAGTAGCGGCACCAGCGCCAGCACCAGCACCAGCACCAGCACCAGCACCAGCAGCCGCCGCCGATGAGTTGGGAGATGGTTGGCTCGCAGCCTATCGACCGCGGAGTCGGGTAGCACCACTTTTGGGTGTGCGTGAATGCGCAAATTGAGTCTTTTCCGCGCACGGCGCACGCTGGACGCAGGTGGCAAGTGGCAGGTCGCAGGCCGCAGGCCGCAGACCGCAGGTAGCAACAGGCACGAGACAGGATGCACGACGCAGGCCGCTGCTGGCTGGGCCGTGTCAAGTGTCAAATTCGGGCGTGTTCAACTCGAGCGAGTCCAAGCCCCCGGATGGATGCTTTGGGGTCGCGCGGGGCAATGGCTGCCGGTCCCTGAATGGATGCTAGATGTGAGTGGTGGATGGAGAGTGGTGGAAGGCGGATGGCGGATGGCAGATGGCAGATGGCGGGACGATAGTGAGGCAATAGATGGTGGATGCGCGCGCGGCTGGGTGGAGGGACCCCACCAGAAAAAGGCTTTGATTGGCCCACGGACTCACGATCAAATGGTAGCAGCAACGTGTGCATCCGGCTGATCGCACTGTGATGCGGACAAGCACTCACTGCCTACCTAGGTACCTACCTACCTAGTCGGCCGAGGCACTCGGCGCGGACTGGACTAGACTGGTCTGGTCTGGTCTGCAGGCTGCAATCTGCACTTCTCCAGCACGTCAGAATGCTATCTGATCTGATCTTCTGGTCGTCGTCCCGTGTCTTGCGGGTCCTGGGGTCCTGGGGTCCTGGGCCGCTGGGTTCCTGGATTCCTGGGTTTCCTGGGTTCCTGGCCAAGTGGATGATGGATCAGCAATGGCGGCCTAACAAATGTACAAACGAAAACCAACCAACGAGGGAATATGAAAAAGACACCTTGCCTTGCCACCCAGAGACACATCAGCACCAGTGCCAGGCAAACACGCTAGGTCAAATCAAACCCACCCGGAACGTGCTCTCTACCATCACGGCTCAAACGCGCTGGTCTGGTCTGGTCTGGTCTGGTCTGGTCTGGTCTGGTCTATTGTGACATACCTGCGAAAGAAAGGGAGGAGGACAGTGCTGCCAGATTGTCAGATTGTCAGATTGATGGTCACCAGAACGCACCAGAAAGGACCACAACGGTACCACCAGACAGTCAAGTGGAGGGACTGCTTCGTGGCTCGAGAGAGACTCAGAGACGGCACTGGGCACTGGGCACTGGGCACTGGGCCGATGGCCGATGGTGGTATCACGATCGATCAATATGTTCTCTGTTGGCTGTTGGCAACTTGGTGTGGTGTGGTGAATATCCGGCGCGCGCTTCCGCTTCTGCTTCTGCTTCTGCTTCTCTGCGAACGAGTGGCACGCACATCAGACGTGACGCATTCGGATGATGCAGGACGGAAATCCGACCACTCGAGAGAGGACACCACACCACCTTTTACCGCCTTTGACCACCTTGACCACACCTCGTCATCACCGAGGCATTTGGGCCTGTTTTGTCTTTTGTTAATGGAAATTGGAAAGCTCCAGATGTCCAAAATTAAAAAAAAAAAGGGCCGCCTGTCAACCAGTAATGCCTGCAAGCCTGAACAAAGCATGGACATGCCAGTTGTTGCCCTCTTCTTCTCCGCCCTCCCCCCCTCCCCTCCTTGCCTCTCTTCTTCTCCTAGGCTGCAGTCCCTTCCGCACGCTGCTTGGTGAATTTCCCCCGCAATACCATTGATGCCGACGTGGACCGCACATGGAACGCATTTCCAAGGGTAAAGACGTACCTGCTCTGCGATGAGTGATGGGATACGGTTATTTTGTGTAGTTTTGAGCCGTCTTGCGTGGTGTTGTTTCGGTGTTGCGCGGCAGGGCAGCAAAGAAAGGAAAAAGGGAGGAGAGGAGGAGGAAAGGAAAGAGGGTGAGAGAGACAAACTCAACTCAGCTCATGCACCGCATGCTACAAGCTGATGCGACCTATGTAATATGTAATTCATCTGCACGAAAAAATTGCCACTGCAGATCCAGCCCGATTGCTCTGGAGTCTTCATCTGCTCCTCCATCTCACACCATGTCGCGGATCGAGCATGATTGTATGTACATACATACACCCACTGTATGTATGTGCATACAGTAGGATGAACATGCACGCGACTGCCACCTTGAATTCCATCACTTGCTGGACATGGCAATGCCTTCTATTGAGACCCTGTCTCTGATATTTACCAGCTATCAGGTACAATTACAATATATGCGCTTGGCGACTTGCTGGCAGTACATTCTTTACATTCTTTCTGGCGCCAATGTCGCCTAGCATCACATCGCTGAATCCCCCACGTTTCACCATGTTGCAACTTATTGGGCCAATCTGCGTGTTGTGCTCTCCACAATGCCCCCTTTCATCTTTCATCTTTCATCTTCCAACAACAGATATTGGCTGATGGAGAAATCGAAGCAACCATTCGATGCTGTAGGGCCCATCAGCTTTACACCTTGTCTCGGCATCATCATCATGGTTCAGACCAGATCATATGTACTTGTCAACTTGTCGAAGCAGCTGAAAGCTATATATGAGCTGCTTCAAAGCCACTGGCGTTATATTATTGCATGGGCCAGAGCAGTCACTAGTAGACTTCAGCTCATCAAATACGACCTGTAGACATGTGTAATGGCTATGCATTTTATTTTTCTGATATATTTACCGATTTTTTTTTTAAGTAGCGTTCTTCCAGTATATTGGTGCATAACTTCGTACAACCACCGAATGTCATGCAGGGTAGCTAGATGCCACATAGCACAAACTCGAAAACTCGTGACCGTACGGAGTCGACGCCACAGTTGGCAAGCGCAAGCAACCAGTCTTTGAAGCGTCGTGCTATTCCCTGGCGGGGATTACCTTTGAGCACGGGCTTGCGTGGCTCAGCTCTCCGTGGACCCTGCAAAGTTGTCAGGCCACAGAGTATTTCCCGGGAGAGACAACTTTGTTGGAGAGCCTCCGCCTCCAGTCAGCTTCAACCTTCAACACCACATTTTCCCCAAGCATCTCCTGCGGCATCATCTCGCCCGGGCTCTCTCTGGTCCCTGCCTCTTCTGGTTCATCCCTCTGGTTACTGGTAATCGTTCAAAACAAAATTTCTCCAGGCTGTCTGAGCCAAGGTCCAAGGCACCCTACACAAAAGAGTATCGCATCACACTGCATCGATAGGACAAGCTCTGCCGTCCTGTTCTGCCAGCCGCCGGAAAAAAATTTCACACCGGCGAAACAAGTTGTGAGTTGTTGGGAAATTTCAACATCTATCACATAATACAGACGTCCCAGATCCCTTGAGCCTTAACAACAAAAAAGACGACAAAGACTCCTTCGCTGACCGCATCCTGACGTAGCAAATATTCAGGCAAAAACTGCGACATCTGACCCAGACGACGCCACTTATCGTCTATCGATCCGGTTTATCACTATCGCTCTACTTCAAAATGACTTCCGAAGAATCAATCGCTCAAAAGCTTCTACAGAAGCACGCCGAGGATCCGCACAATCCCACCGTCGAGGAAGTCCCGGATGAAGATCTGCCTCCCAAGTCAGCCAACGATGCCTCGGGGTCTTGGGCTGCGCCAATGAGTACCAAGTCCGCCGGCAAACAGCAGCAGTCGCAGAGTTCCAAGGCCCCTCTTGATACGCAGTCACACGAGCTCTTCCCTGAGCTTGGAGCGCCCAAAGGTAAGAGCGCTAGTGTTGCCCCTATCTGGGGAGCCAAGAACAATGCCGCTGGCAAGACCAATGGCACTGGAACTTCTCCCAATGGAACTTCGCGCTCCTCAACTGCGGCTTCTGCCACTGCCACTACGTCCAAGGCATCGACTCCTTCCATGTTCATTCCTGGTCGCAATGTCGAGACGGTGACTCTGGAGCCTCAATTCATCCTCCCCCGTGGCCAATTGAAGCGACCAATCCCGGATATTCTCAAGGACATCAATCGCAAATCACGAGCCAACATCACCATGGCGACGGCATCCAATGGCCGCCTCCGTTTTGATGCCACTGGTCCTCAGGAGATTGCTCAACAGGCTCTCAAGGACCTGGTTCAGCAGATAGGCACCAAGGTAGGTTTTAAAAACCACAGCGCGTTAATACATACTCTCGTTGTGTCGTCTTCGGCCCTGTTGACTCGGTGTAGATACTTATCAAAGTCCCCATCCCATACTCGGCTCGAGCTCATGTCATCGGAAAAGGTGGCTCCGTGATTCGTGGCCTGCAGGAGAAGACGGGAGCAAAGATTCAGCTGCCCAAGGTAGAGGAAACTGCTCTTTTAGCTGACGATGATGATGCTACTATTGATGTTGTTGTCGAGGGTAATGCGCTTTCTGCGGCTTCTGCTCGTAACGAGCTCCTGAAGATTGCCAGCGAGCAATCTGCCAACGTACAGACCAAAGTTCGAGGCGTCCCATCAGCTTTCTATCCTTTTATTGCCGGACCCGGAAACTCGTTGGCCCAGGCACTAGAGGAAACTCATGGAATCCAAGTTCGGGTTCCGTCTTACCAGGCCGTCTCCCAAGTGGCAGCTCCTGCTGCTCCTCAGCCTGGCCAACGACCTGTTTTCACGCCCGCTGGTCCTGAAGACGACCACATCCAGCTTGCTGGTGATCGAGCTGCCATTCAGCAGGTGCGCGCTGAAATTGAGCGTCAAGTTGCGGAGCTTCATAAGAAGCTGGAGCTGGAACAGCTGTCCATTCAGAGAGGTCGCCATCAGTTTATCATCGGCAGCCGTGGCGTACCGTCCAATGACTTCTTCGCGGAGACTGGATGCACCATTATCCTCCCCTCTGATGAGGATGATGATACCGTCACCATCATTGGCCCTGCCGATCGGGTTCAAACTGGTCTTGAGAAGGCTATGGACCTGGCAATGGGTATGCAAATGTCCAACATTGACATTTCCCGATTTCACCGCAGCGCCCCCGGAGGCGCTGCTGCCCATGCCGGTAACGTTACTCGTTATCTCCGTCAGCGAAAGGAAATTGATCGCCTGGAGAAGCTGTATAGCACTCATATCAACACTCCGTTCTCTCGGGAGGGGGCTCTGCCTTGGGAACTCTATTCTCGAGAGGGCAAGAATGCCATTCGTGCTCAGTCCGAGATCACGGGTATCATCAATGGCCACCCTCCCTCTCGCCTGCAGCCTATCAATATTGATCCGTTCTTCCACCAGCACTTGCGCACGGACATTACTCCTCAGGTGAAGAAAGACTATGGCGTTCATGTTGTTGTGCCTGAAGCCTCGGAGCCCAATGCTCCGGTTCTCTTGGTTTTCGAAGGCGCAGACCCGGTTGATGGACCTTACCAGCCACCTCGAACGAAGCCCTCGGATGCAGATGTACTCGCGTTCAAGAAGGCTCTCGAGGAAGCCGAGAAGCACATTTTAGGTCTCATTCATAAGCAAGAAGCCCTGTCCAGCGCTTCTCTGGATGTACCCGCAAAGTTCCATGAGAGACTTCGACGTTTCATTAAGAAAGAACAAGAAAGCCGCTCTTCAGACCAGTTCCCTGTTCGGGTGACCAAGGTCGGAACTACCATCACGTTGCGTGGTCCTCAGTCTGCTGTCGAAGCGCTCGCCTCCAAAGCCAAGGCTTTTGTTGAGCAGGAGAAAGAAGACGAGAAGGAGCGAGGCTTCACGCTGACTTTCGACTTTCCCCAGAAGTTTGCCAATCATCTTATCGGTAAAGGGGGCAGCAACATCAAGGAGCTTCGAGATCGGTTCGACGTTGAGATTCAGGTCCAGGAGGGACAAGTTGAGCTCAAGGGACCAAAGGCAAAGGCGGAAGAAGCTCGCCGCCATATCCAAAACCTGGGTCGCGCACTGGCTGATGAGACGACCCATGTTATGAAGATTGATCCCAAATATCACCGCGAGCTCATTGGTGCCCAGGGCAGCCAGATCAACCGTCTGCAGACTCGATACAAGGTGCTCATCTTCTTCCCACGCGCAGCGAAGGCAGCGTCGGATGAGCAGCCCCACACGGATGCCGCAAGCGATGCCGGCAAACCTCGGCGTCAACAGGCTCCTGATGAGGTCATTGTTCGCGGCCCGAAGAAGGGTGCTGACGAAGCACGAGACGAGATCTTCTCTCTCCACAAGTATCTTGAAGAGCACTCTGTGACGGCCACTGTGCCGGTTCAGCAGAAGCAGGTTGGATCTCTCATTGGCCAAGGTGGCGCTGCTCTCGACGAGCTGCGGCAGATTTCCGGTGCTCGTATTGATGTCCCGGCCGAGCGAGATGCGGAAATTGTGCAAATCTCCATCAAGGGAACTGCTGCTCAAGTTGCCAAGGCACAGAAGCTTCTCGAGGAGAAGCGGAGTGTCTTTGATGATACCATTGTCGAGACCATTGAGGTGGATAAGAAGCATCACAAGGCTCTGATTGGCACTGGCGGTATGTATCGCGCGTCACTTGATCTTAGGGGCTCCTCGTCTCTTTGTGGGCCGACGACCAATGATTGTCCCCCCCCTAACTGACTTTATTTCTTTTCTCAGGTGCTACTCTAAAGGAAATTGTTGTCAGCGCTGGCGGTTCTGACGATCGACGAGAGCTTGCCCGTACTATTCAGTTCCCCAAGCAAGAAGCTGATGGAAATACCATCAGAGTCGAAGGACGCACCGAGGTTGTGCAGAAGATCATCAAGCGCATTCAGGAGATGGTTGTCGAACGTGATAGCCAGATCACGGAAGTAATTGAGGTACCCATCGAGAATCACCGTTCTCTCATTGGCCGCGGTGGCGAGACCAAGCGTCAGATGGAGACGGATTTCACAGTTTCGATTGACGTACCCCGACAGGGTGACGGCAAGACGGGCGTGAAGGTGACGGGCCGCCCTGAGAACGTATCCAAGGCCAAGGAGCACATTACCAGTATCGTTAAGCAGCAGCAGGGAGAGATTATTCAGATTCCCCGCAACGCGCACCATGCCGTCTCCAGCAATGGTCATTTGTTCCGGCAGCTCAGAAATAACCACCAGGTTACCGTAGATCACGCTGGACATGCTATTCCCAGCAAGCCCGACAGCTCGGCCAGAGCCAACAGTGGTTCACTGCCACTGATTACCGACGACGCTGAATCGACGGCAGATGCGCACTCCTGGAAGGTTGTGCAAACGGTGTCGACGGAAACGGGAGAGATTCCCTGGGTCTTGCGAGGAAGCCCAGAGAACGTGCAGAAAGCCAAGGATATCATCCAAAAGGCCCTGGAACAAGCCAAGAAAACCGACTCGACAGGTTATCTGATCCTCCCTGACCCCAAGACGTATCGTCATGTCATTGGCCCGAACGGTTCCAAGGTGAACTCGATCCGACAACAGAGCAACTGCAGGATTCAAGTGCCTCGGGATCAGGCCAAGGATGAAGCCATTGAGATTATTGGAACCAAAGAAGGTGTAGAAAAAGCCAAGGACCTGATTCTCCTCGCCGTTCGCGATGGGCAGAAGCCTCGCGAGTAGAGGAGTGCGTGACACAAGACCGACGATACTCTGTGTATAACAAAACATGTAAAAGAAAAAAGATGTAAAAGGAGGAATATGAATCATATTCAAGAAGGTGTAGCTTCAAGAATCTCATGAGAGTGGATGGAAGATATTAGGGGACAAAGCTAGAATCAACAACAATAATAATACAATGATTGATGAATTGACCGCTGGTCCCCTTTCCCCCTCGTTTCTTTTGTCCTCTCCTTCAGGTGGCTAGTTCTATCTGCTCACTTGAAATGTCTAAGCAGCCTCAAAATCGGAACTCGATTGACACAAGGTCGCTCTATATAGTCGTCATACGCCAACCAGGAAGATTGTGTGTACTGCATGTCGCCTGTTATTAACGTGCGGGCAAATTGGGAAGGAAGGACCCTGGGAAAGCGCGACCCCACTTTTCTTGGCACTTTTTCCCATTGTATGAATCGAACCAGGTGGTATGTCACGGACTCACGATACGATACATGCACGACAGCCGTGTCGACCCGCTGGCGTGTCTCGCCAACCGTGTTTCTTTTTTGAGCCGCCAATCTCGGGGCGACTGCACTATCATCACAAGACCGTCATGGGTTCCGAAAAGCCTGTTCCAAACCCGGCGCCGTGGGAGTCGGTCGCCGCACACGAGCAGCTTTTCGTTCTCGTTACCGGGGCGAATAGGTAATTCTGCCCGGTCCAACAATCATTCGCCCAACTCTACTCGGCAGATTTTCAAAGACCATCAGCCATTCTTCATCTTTTTTTTTTATGCTAACGTTGGGCAGTGGCATCGGACTCGGCATCGTTCAACACCTAATCGACGAGTTTCTGCGGTCCCGCTCCCTTAATTCCCACCTCATCGTCATCCCCACGACCCGATCGGGCTCCAAATCCCTCGACACGATCAGACAATTGCGCGCATATGCCGTCAAAGCATCCCGGGGCTGCTCGGTTCTGGCGTCCCGCGCCGGGCCTGACTACAGGTGGCAGGATGCCGTGGCCAGGATTCACATCCTGAGCCTGTGCGTGGACCTGTGCGACCTGCGATCCGTCAAAGACCTCGCCTATAGGCTTCGTTACGGCACCGTGAGCAACCCGGCAGGGCTGGAGGGCGAGTATATACGCAATGTTCGGATTCCACGGCTGGACAGCATTGTTTGCAACGCCGCGTATGGTGGCTGGTCGGGACTGAGCTATCCTCAGGCGGTTTGGCACTTTTTCACCAAGGGTATCATCCAGATGGCTACTTGGCCCGAGTTCAAGCTCGCCCTGCCCACGTGTATTTTGAATGAACGGCCGAGATATAGCTACGTAAGTTCCTTTCGCGTCCGGTCCTTTTTTATCTTTGACGTGTTGCTATGCTGTGCTCAATAACATCTTAATATTAACGAAATGGAACAGCCTGCCAAGCCACTGTTAGGCGAAGTGTTTGCCGCCTGCGTCTTTGGCCACTATATGCTCGCACATTATCTGATGCCGCTGTTGAGCAGGGCATCTCCTGATGAGGCACCGGGACGCATTATTTGGTCTAGCAGTGTCGAGGCGGTCAGAAAAGTGTTTGACGTAAACGATATACAGTGCTTCACGCGGCCCGAAGCATACGAGTCGGCAAAGCGACTCACCGACCTACTATCTCTGACGTACTCCCTCCCCGCGGCTCGTCCCTACTCGTCCCGATTCCTCACCATTGATGACGACGACGAGGCCGCTGCCAAGCAAGTCGTCAAGCCAAAGTTGTACCTTACTCATCCGGGTGTCGTGGCCAGCACACTCTTTCCCTTGCCATGGTTTCTGTTTTGGGCGTACGAGCTCGTCCTCGTTGTCTGCCGCTGGCTCGGTTCGCCCTGGCATAACCCGGATGGATACCACGGCGCCAAGGCCGCCGCATGGGTGGTCCTCCAAGACCAGGAAGCCCTCGACCATGCGCGCGGTGACCGTATAAAATGGGGGAGCAGCACCGACGCAAGACTGCGAGTGGACGTGAAGAAGACGGAAGTCGAGGATTGGGGCTGGGACGGAACCCCCGAGACGGCCGACACCATTGCCGCGGACACGGCCGTCGGGGTGCTGAGAAAGTCCATCGGTCGCAAGATTGGCATCCGGGATGCGGATGCCGATAGCATCGCTCACTTTGAGGAGGTGGGTGCCCAGTGCTGGCAGCAGCTGGAGCAGCTGCGGACGCAGTGGGAGGGCATAATAGAGGAGTAATGCCTGCATTAATTATCAATTCCAGGGGTATTAATTAAGCCTTGAGGGGGACCTACACGAGTATTATTCAGAAAACTACCACTTTGTAATAAACACGTTTTACTTTCGAGTTGTCCACCCAAGGGCGCCTTATAAGCATTATCAGAAACGCATCACTTTCCAATAACGATATTTCCTCCCCAAGTACATACATACATACATACATACATACATACATACATACATACATACATACATACATACATACATACATACATACATACATACATATATCACCCGGAAACACCAACATTACAACGCGCTAATCACGGGCACACCCAAGTCCTCGCATCAGCGCTGTGCAATGGGTTGTAAAACACCAGACCTTCACATATCGGTGCTCAGTATACATAAGTGAGCGTGAGAGAATGAGCCGTGCAATTTAGTAGAAGAATGATGAAAACAAAAATGGGATTCTGCTGCATAGTGGTATCAAAGTTTATGCCATGCTGCGCAACGCCAATGCCCTTCCCGTCTATCCATGACAGGTATTTCCAAATCCAACCATGAAGGAGTAATAAAAAACATGTTGAAAAAATATATATAGTGTGCATGACTGGAAAAAGAACTAAAAAAAAGAACGAGAAAAAAAAAAAAAAACTGCGATAAAAACTTTGTTCACGTCGTTGCGCTACTATCTACAAGAGACTTTTATTGCGTTCAAAACGTCTATCTAACTCTCTCGTCAGAGCGAACACGCTTCAGGACGACCTTGTCTGCGCGACCAAACAGGCCCAGACATAGAGGCACTGGGACGATGACCATGGCAAGGACGGCTTGGAAAATGAGAGCATTCTTCATGTTGTCGGGTGGCGTACCGTCATCGCCTGCCGTCAGCGCGTTACTGACGATGAGGATGATGGCACCAAAGAGCTGGCCTCCCGCCCAGGCAGTGGTGGAGGTGACTTCGGGACTGAGAGGATGGCTAAGCTCCGTGAGGAATTCGAGCGCAATGGGCATCAGGGAGAAGGATGCGGATCCGAGGATTCCAAGCACAATGTATGGGCCGACGACGCTGCCGCTTTCAGGCATCCAGATGAGCACCAAGTAGCTAATGCCGATGATTGGCACGAAGAGCTTGAGGGCGGAGCAAAACTTCTTGTTTCGGTCTAGGATGGGTGACGTGATGGCGGAGACGACCAGGCCGGCGACGATGAGAATGGCACCCCCAACACCAGCCTCATCGTTTGAAAATCCATAAGGGACCATCATCTGGCTCAACAGAGAAGAGGCAGAGTTGAAACATCCGACATAGACGAAGAACGGAATGAGGACGAGCCATAGTTCGAGCGAGTGAAAGAGAACCTTGAACGATTCCTTGAGGCCCAGCTTGGGGGTTTCGGCGGCTGGCCCAACTGGGGTTGGTGGCGCGGCTGGTACAAAGAAGGCTGGAAAGGAGCAGATGGTGGACTTTTAAGAGCGATTGCGCGCGCGGTTAGCATATTCGCTTTGAATCTTGGCGAGGCCATGAGTGCTTCTCCCTAAGTGACTGTGGGACTTACGATGATGGCAACGTAGAGAACCATGTCTGAAATGCCGGTTGAGTCTTGGGCCCAGAGCGGGTTGATCAACTGGCCCAGCGCGCCACCCAGAGGATTGGCCAAACTTGTCAATGCCGTGGCCGCAACACGGCCGCGGTTCGTGAACCACATGTCGGAGTAGCGAGTGGGAGCTGCCAGAATAAAAGGCTGCGCAAATCCGATGATAATCTCGCCGACTATGATGGCGCTGTAGTAGCCACCGGTCGAGCTAGCGGAGCCCGCATATCGAATCCAGTTTCCAACGATGATGAGCACCGCGGCAATCATGAAGGCCAGCTTGGGACCACGATGCAAAATGGCAATTGTGAGGGGGAAAACGGCTACAAATGCCAGGAAGAAGACTATGCTGACCCAGTTGATGGCCGTCTTGGAGACGCCATAGTAGGTAGCCGAGAGGTCAGCAACAGGCGCAAATGTGAGCCACTATACAAATGATAAAGACGTCAGCAAATGCCCGAGAAACACCAAGAGAATATTGCAAAAAAGAAATGTGCGGAAGAGGCTGAATGCCCAAGACCCGGGTTGTTGTGCATCTTACATCCCACGAGACGACCATGTTCATCAATACGAGGGTGATGAGGCCAATCCATCGTCGCCTATAAGTTCTGTACTTTGTCGACTGGGCGTTGATGCCCATCTCCTGTTCGGTGTCGGCAATCCCATGTTCATCGAGACTTTCATCGGTCAGAGAATAGTCCTGCGATGCCGACTTTTTGCTCTTCCAGAATCGCGCGCTGATCCAAATCTTCCTGCCACTGCCACTGCCGCTGCTGCCGCTGCTACCATCGGCCTCCATGATTGATTTTTCTTTTCTTTTCTTTTTCTTGGGGGGGAGGGGGGCTTGTTTATCAGCGATAAGCCAAATATGCAAGGAAGTGAGACAGCGCCGCAAAAATTCTCCGCGATATGCGCGTATGCCTGGTACCCGAAGCCAATCTTTTATCGTGACCCAGACGAGGGAGGAGGAGAATCAAGAAGGAAAGAAAAAATGACTCTTCTCTAGTTGCACCCGCGAGCGCTTTTGCAAGTCCCGCGGGAGAGGCGTCGCGCCAGGTCAGTTGAATGGATTGAAATGGAACAGTGGTCGGCTGGCGAGTCGAGAGGCCCGTTGGGTTTCCCGTTGCGCATGCGAGAAAGAAAATGTGCAGTGATTGCCAGCTCGAATAGTCCAGTTATTCACTCTGCAACCTCTGGAGGATGGCTGCGGGCGATCTTTGATCTTTGATCTTTGTCCAACACAGGGTCACGCAGTTGATTTGGCAGCGCCAATTGAGACGGAAAATCACTTGATGAGCCGGATAAAAATCTCAGCCTCGTCTGGCTAACCCCGGGGCGCCGGGGTTCGGTAGCACCTACGACGCCGGGGTCTGTTGCACAGCCCAGAGAAGACGGTGTAGATGGGGAACGCATAAGTTTGCCAAGTCCGCACATCAAGCAGCTAAAGAAAATCCAAAGGGATGTCGAGAATCACGGAGCGACGCCTGCCCGTGCCGTCCTTCGGGCAGAGATTTGTGACGACGCTGGTTTGGAGCCAAACTCGAATAATCCGAGCGCCACTCCAAAGTCCTGGGCCCTTGGAAGACGAGCGTGTGGATCGGCCGGGCCGCGCGTCAAGCATCCCGAAACAAGCAGTCTGGGGGATTCTGGGGGAGCCCTTCTTCATCCATCGGGTCACGGGTCACGGGTCGCGAGAGAAACCCAGCACGTGGCGAGACGTGCATCACTAGCCATCTGATTTGATCCGGAGATGAATCTCGAGAATGCAGTCAACGGACTTTTTCCATCTCCATGTCGAGTGATTGTCTGTTCATGTTTCGCGCCTTCGAATAGTATCGACTCCTGAGGCGCCAGCCCGCGCGCGGGAAGTGAGTCCACTCCGGACGGACTGCTGCCCCAGCAGCTGCACCAGCTGACATGGCTGCCACGCGGCATTTTCTGCGAGGGGATGGATCCAATGGATCCATTATCGGACGGGTTCGGTGCGGTGGTAGCTACATGCAGGAGCTGCATGCAGGTGGATGAGAAATAGTTGCCAGACAAGAGCCGTGACCATGACCCGTCGAATGGACGACGGCTCAAGTTAAAAAGAAGAACGAGCCATGCACCTGTCTGGTGGTGGTGCGAAATGGAGCAGCGAGAGAGGAAGGAAGTGCTGCAGTCGCTCTTGCCGTCGCATCTGCCACCGAGGTACATATATGTACATGCTGCCCTGAAGCGCGCACCTGCTAAGAAGGCCAGCCAGTCCAGTGTTTCATCTGGGCTGTTGATTCAATGGGCAGTAACAGACTAACAGACTGGTCAAGTCTGGTCAAACGCCTACATGTACTTCGGTGCGCATTCAACATTCCCGATTGTTGCTTTTACCAACGATCCCTCCTCTTCCCACACCATGGATGAGTGGACGCCCAGACTCGTGCAAGTACACATGTAAATGTCCGAAATAAACTCACGACTAAGTACTAGGTAGGTAGGTAGGTACCTACTTCCTATCTAGAAAGCGGCCTGGCCTCCATCTCCGGGACACCTTTGTAGCTGCAGCAAAACCAGTCGTCCATCCAGATACATATGTACATACAAACATATGTACCTCCTCGGTACCCAAACTCCAACATAAACCCGGTCACAACAACCAGAATCAGACGCCAAACAAGACAAGAACTTGAATGGGGGAAAAACAATTCTATCATTGGCGCTGTAGCATCTATGATACAGACAAACAAATCGTTTCACCGTCCTGCGAGGTCCCACAACGAACTCTTTATACAGGGGGCCTCTGACCAACGCAGTCGCGGGCAGGTTATTACATGACGCGTTTTTTTTAGAGTTCTCCTCCTCATTCTCCTTCTTCTTCGTCTTCTTTTTTTTTTCTTTTCAATTTTTTCCACACATATACTACCCCCTTCAAACAATATAAGCACATATTGCTTGTTCGGGTGTCGGTCTATCCTCTTTGCCTTTCTTTTTGTTCTCGTACATGTCGATCTCTTGTTCGCTAGTTACTTGTTCGCTAGTTACGATGAAAAAAAAAAGCACGGATAGCCAGTCTTAGTTCCGCCGACGCGGAAAACGGAAGGATGTCCTCGACAACAGGTCTTGCGAGCCGCAGAACACATGGTGCAGGAGAAGGGCTTATCGCAGCTTGGACCAGAGCTTAGGGGCGGCGCAGGCGGTGGCACAGTGGGCAAGATGGAAGACTATATGACATGCGAAATGCAAAAAATTAGTGGACTTGATACAGACGGACGCATTGAAGGTGAGGAGACGTTGATGCTCCCTTGGGCGGGGGAAGCAGACACAGCTTTGGGCTGCGAAAGGTGGCATCCAGGTTTCCTTGGACGGCAGTATTGGAGTAAAGCTGGGCATGTGGACGTACACTCTTCAACGCAGTCCTCCTTGGCCTCCCCCTCGCTCTCCTGTTGATGGACGCGCTCCACGCACTCGTCAAAGTGGTGCTTGGAGGGGGCGCACTGGGCAGAGTTCTTGCATTCTGCATTTGTTCGGAAACAGTCAGTGATTGTGTCATTGGATAGTATGCAAGAAAGTGGCGTAGTCAATGGGAGTCAAGGACATAGATCAAGCGGGCGAGAACCCATGATGTCTGAGACGTCCTTTTTAAAGTATGTAAAGAGGGGGGCAGAGGACAGGGCGGACAATTGACTAACCTTCCTCAAGTGTCTCTTTAGGATCAACAATCTCTTCCTCCTCATCCTCGTCCTCGTCCTCTTCTTCCTCTTCCTCTTCCTCTTCCTCCTCTTCCTTCTCGGCCTCCTCAGTGGCTTCCTCCTCGTCGGACTTCTCGGTTGACTGTTCGGTAGCCTCTCCGTCCTTGGACTCGTTATCAGCGGCCTGCTCCTCCTGGAAAATAAATAAAATCGTTAGATCAACGTCTTCAAGAATTATATAAGCACCCATCTGCTACCGCCCGACCTGACCCTGCCAGCAGGCTGTGCGCATCCAGCATCCAGAGCAGCAAAAACACAGAATCCCTCACCTTGGCCTCCTCGGCTGGCGCCTCCGCCTCCACAACACTCCATGGCGTCACGGCCTCGACAATGTCAGAAAAGGCGTCCCAGATACCCATCGCGACTAGTTAGGCGGAATCACAACGGCGAAAAGTTGTAGATGATGTGCGGTGTGCGGTGCGCGGTGCTTCGGGGCCAGAATCGTGACAGGACAGTCGGAAGCTCTCGGTCAAAGTGAAAACTGATTCCGGAATTGACGCACTTTGATTGGTGGAGCCAGTCCACCACAGACTAAGTCAATCACGTGCGACGTCACATGCACACTGCACGGACACTTCAATCACGATCCGTGAGGGGCTATGGTCTCCCTATCAGGCAGGAACTTTTTGCGAGTTGCTCGTCATGAGCGACAATGTATTGGAAGGCCACAATGGCAGCAGCGAGAGATGGTATATTTTGAAGTGGCGGAAAGAATACAGAATAATTACTAGGAAATAAATATCCATCAACGCCGGCCCAAACTTGACTGCATTTGGAGAATCTGTCTTGCTACCAGCGCCGCAGAAGCCATAAACTGCCCATGTATATATATATGCCGTGAATTTCATAATCTCCTGCACTCTTGTACACAGAATCGCAATGAAATATATGCTACATGACTGTTCAGAGCGAACTGTCCTTCATTCAGCGATAAGGAGTCGTAGTTCAAAAAGAAGAGAGATAAAAAAAAAGAGAAAGACCAAGAAAAAAGGCACCTGTCCTACACTCGTGGTTCGAGAACGTTGACCAGTCATTCTCTCAACCGTCTGCTTCACGGTGGCCCGCCTCGCCGCGAATATGATCTTCCAAGCGCATGCTCAATTGCTGCGCCTGTGCTTCGTCATAATTCGGCGGTGGCTCATTGGGTGCGCGGCGACTGGAAGAGCTGTCTGATGGATCATTCCCTGCAACGTTCAAGGACGAGCCTGTCGCTGCGGCTGGCTGATTTTCGGAAGCTTCGTAGGCGGGCAAAGGCTCATCGGGTATGTCAGCTCCAGGACCCATTTCGCGTCGCATATCCTGATAGTGGAATAATCTTTCCCGAAGTCTTATGTAGGCTTCGTTGAACTCCATCATGCCGCCGTCGGAAAAGGTGAACTTGACCTCTATCCTTGGCAAGTCGGGAGGTAAACCTCCTCCTGAGACAGGAATACAGTCAGACTTCCAGACCCATCCCCACCACATGGACGACGACGTGGTTGAATCTTGAAGCTTGAGAATTGGGGCGCTGAAGGACTCGAACTTTGGTTCTTGGGTGGGTTTGGCGGGAAGGTAGACAATCTTAATCACGTCATGTTAGCTTAGGGGGGACTTGGGCGTCGTAGCTCATGCGAGATGTGATGATCAGGGACTCACTCTTTTGTTGGAGAGAAATAGCGTGCCCTTGTCGCTTTTACGGTGGAAAGGGGCGAATCGAGCTCTCAGCTCTTGCGGCACAGATAGCTCGCATGATATCCTCGAATCAAGCTTGAGAAGGATCCGCTCGTTTCCCAACTTTACAAAGCCTCCCTGGTTAAGCATGACCCAGCTAGCAAAAGAATCAGGGTTAGTTGGCCGTCTGGGACGTGAGGAACATGCGATTAAATAGTCATGGGGATTGTCCATGATAAGAAGACGTTGGGCGCGTCTGCCCACTGCAACAGGGTCATAAAGGTAGGAGGGGTCAGAGAGGTCAGAGAGGTCAGAGGTGGCGGAGACGGCCAAATGCATGCGTTTATATACATGTATGGGTGAAATGAAATAGTGAATGTCAAGTGTAGCAATGGTGGGAAAAATGAAGGTATAAGTGAAATGGGTGCTACCGACTGAGCTGGCAGAATGGTAGGGGCAAGCAGGAGGCATTAATAAAGACATGCAAGTGGTGAGAAATGGGAGACCAGAGCCCCGACGCCATGCAGAACAAGAAAGAGAATTGAAACAATGGGGGTCTGGTTGATAACGACGAAGGTGAAGGCCAATGCAATGGTGAAAAAGGGCGGGGGAGGGGGTTGTCGCGCGGTTGATGTGTGTGTGGCGAGAGTGAAGGTGAATCAAGACAAGGGGGCGGAGAGAAGAAATGATTCGACTGATGCTGGAATACTCAGAGGCTTACTTTATCGACATTATCACCGACAAGGCCCGATGGACGTAGCAAGATGCACAATTCGAGTCCAGATTTTTTGGACTGCAGCTAGGCTGTAGTAGTAGTAGTAGTAGTAGTAGTAGTAGTCAAATGGACGTTGACTTGCCGGCGGGCGTGGACGATGCTTCTGCGCAGACCTCGGTGCGGTGCTTGGTGCGGTGCTCCCGTTCTGTGTAGAGTTTGAGTCTCCTCAAGCAGAACAGTTGTAGGTACTCGGGGAGGGGTCGCTAGTATTAGGTGGTGGCGATGCAGGAAGGTAAGTAGGTACGGAGTGGTGGTTGGTGGAAGGTGATTTACGAGTTCATGAAGACTGAAGACTGAAGACGGGAGTCTGACGATGGTACGAAGTGGCTAAAGTAGCTTGGATTGGATTGGATAGAGCTGTTCGTCTGTCCGGTGGGGCACGGCGCGCGTCGTGGTACTGAGGTAGGTGGGACAAGGCGTGGGGTAGACAGGGCCGACATTTCAAGCCTTGGAAAGCTTCTTTATTATTTGGCATATTTTTTATAAAAAAAATATTTCCAAGACTTCATACATGTACGTGTACATAAGATACGGCCTTGTTTATCTCTAAACAGCAAGAAGACGAACAAAAAAAGGGGTACAAAATATAAAAGTCGGCTTTATATCGCCAGGTCGCTACAAATCTTTGTCGAACCGTTTCTCAGATATTGCGTTTGCCCTCCCTTCCCTTGCCTTGCCTCTCCTTTCCATTTCTGCGTATGTTGTTGCCCGTTTTGACTTCCATCCTTCATGGCAGTTTTGCCTGCGGCGTGGTGCAAGGCTATTTTATGCGGGAGGAGGATGTTGAGCGCCGGCGGCAATGCGGGCGTCGATTTCTGCCTGGGTGAGCCACTCGTCCGTCCCCACGTACACCTCATCGTCTGGCCCGCATTCCATGGGATAGAGCGTGCCAGAGCCGGCGTCACACGCAAACTCTATATCTTTGGGAAAATATTTTCTGCAGCCGGTGGCGATGATGGACTTGGTCCCAGCGTATAACTGATATTGGCCCTTACTGCCAATAACACTTACTTGAGCGTTAGGGCACAACCAAGCATCGGGCGCTTGTTTTGTGCACTGCGTAACCCAGTGCTTTTTGTCGTCTGGCATCGTAGTTGGAACGCAGTCGCCGAGTGCCTGACCGGCGAAGATGGCCATGACGGCTAAGGTGGCCGAGGTGAGGAGTTGCATTTTGAAGTAGTAGTTGGGGGGGTTCTTGTGATGACGTTGATGTTGTGAAGAAGGCTGCTGTGCATTGAAGGAGTGGGAGGGACGCAATGTTAAGTACCTCATCGAGCAAGTCATTTTACACTGACCGCTCTTCCATAGCCTTTTCTTTTTTCTTTTCTTTTCCCTTTCATTTCTTTCTCTCTCGCTTTCCTTCGTTTCTACTGGGATCTTTTAGCGCGACTTAGGGGCACTAGGATAACGCAAGAATAGCACGCTTTCGGTTATTCGTCATGCTATTACAACGTTTCTCCACCTACTTTCCTGTTCTATACCTATTAGAAACTGCTCTGACAATCCTTTGTCATCCTTTTTCTTTTTAGGCAGAAAAGAAAAAGATGTAAACTCTGTGTAACCGTATGAACCGTGAGACACCTAGAAGCTTAAAAGAACTAAACATGTCAACATACATATGTATGTACATGCATATGTATGCATATATATATGTTAGAGCCGTTTCAGGGTGTGGCACAGTACTTGAGTATGTTGGTCGAGAGAAAATAGAAGACAGCTGGCTGCGGCCCCCTTGGCGGTAAGGGACGGATGGCCGGATGGCCGGATAGCCGGATGGCACGGGATGATGGAATGGATAATGAATGGCGTGAATGGAGGCAAAAGGAGCCAAGACAGCTAGTCCGCCACCAGCGGGATCCTCCAGATGATGGATGGTGATGCATTGTGCAGTATAAGGTCTTGTTCATATTTAAACAGTAAACAAAGAAGATACAAAAGTTGTGGAGGCATTCGTTCCTTGTGTGTTTCATTCCCTTTCCCATCCCTTCCATTCCCAATATATGTACATGTTTTGTTGTCCGGCTTGACTTCCATTTTCTTCATGACAGTCTTGCGTGCGGCGTGCGGCGTGATGCAAGGCTATTTTATTAGGCACTTGCAGGTTGTGAAGGGGGAATCGTCTCCAGGTTGGATTCGTCCATGTGGCGGTACGTCTCTGTCACCACGTACATGGGATGTTCCGGCGGGCAATCCAGTAAAATGGTGCCCCAAGACTCGGCATCGCAGTAAACCTCTGTAATTCGTTCTGGCTGACTGCCTCTGCAGGCGGCGCCGACGATGACGTCGACGGCTTCAGTCTGTACTTGAAATTGGCCCAACTTGCCACCAACAAATGCTCGTGGGTCATGGCACATCCACGTCTGGTCGTCGTCGTGTTGTGCTGGCACGCATTCTGTAACGTTGCTGCGGTAATAGTCTGCTGTGGGCGTGATTGGAGTGCAACCGCTGAGCGCCTGACCGGCGAAGATGGCCACAACGGCCAGGGCCGAGTTGGAGAATTGCATATTTATAGGCGTAGGTAAAACGTGTAAGCGTTGCGCGGACAGAAAAATAATGTATAGTCTTATGAGAAGGCCGTGGCTTTGTGTATCACTTGCTTTGTGGAGCGGGAGAGACGCACAGTTAAGTACCTTGGTTGTGAAGCAATTTTAATTTGCCTACTAACATGGCCTTTTTCTTTGCCTCTCTCTTCTTTTCCTAGAATCCTTGGCGCGTCTCATAAGCGTAAGGGGGACCATGCATGCTTTCAGTCAGTAGTGATGCTATCGTGACCTTTGTCCACCTAGGTTCCTGCTCCACACCTACATATTAGAATCCGCTCTAATAACCCTTTAATCTTTTTTTCCTAAAGATGCACATGAACTTCATTCAAGCGCTGCCGCTGGTCGGGATTATTAGGCTTAAACGAATTGCATGGTGGAGTGCCTTGCATGGTGTATACTCGTCAGAGCCCGACTATACCCGTTCTGGGGCGTGGCAAGTCCATGTGGTGGTCGAGATAAGATACTTGGAAGACAGCTGGTTGCGGCTCCGTCAGCGGCAAGGGACGGATGGCCGGATGGTCGGGTGGGATGAATGTCATATGTCATCGGGATGCTCGGGATGGTGGAATGGTGAATTCTAGAAGCTGCGCTGCACGTGGAACAAGTTACAAAGCAAGTCTCTAGTCTCTGTCGCAAGTGGTGCATCGCTCCTGCTTCGCTATTGCTGGTCTGGACGTCTGGGGCTTGCCCATTGTTGGGCGCAACGCAGCGTTGGACGCAGCAGCACGGCTAAAAAAGCATACATGCAGGAAAACATGAAACAGAACCCTCTCCGATCCCAGCTTCATCAAAACGTAATTCTTCCACCGCCCCCCCGGCCATTGTTTCACGAACCATGTCGCCCCTCTCCGCAGTCACCGTGACCAACCTCCAGAAATACACAGCCTGCGACATCTCGGATGCCCTCCTCAAGCTCCGCGTCCCCGCCGCAGGCCACCTCGCAGACCTCACGTCCTACAGCACCAAGCCCGGCCACGATGCCACCCTGCCGACCATTGCCCCGGTATCCACGATTCTGTTCGCCGCCAAAGGCGAGACGGTCGGCCCAACGGCGCCCGGCCCGGCTGCCAACGTGCCCCAGGGCATCCATTGGGCCGATGTCGCGGAGCCCGGCACGTTTGTGGTCATGAAGCAGCCCCCGGGCCAGACAAACGCCATTTGCGGCGGCATCATGGCCCTGCGTATGAAGATGCGACGAGTCGAGGGCATTATTGTCGCGGGGAGGGTGAGAGATGTGCACGAGCTGAAGAGTACCAACTTGCCAGTTAGTCTGTCAACACCTTGCAAGCGAGGAGATGAATACGAGGCCCATTTCAACCCCCGCTTCTTGCTTTTCCTTCTCACTTGTTTTTATTTTATTTATTTTTTTTTGTGAAGGAAAATTTGTGTTGAAAATCGACAATATAGATCCTCGCTCTTGGTCACTCCACCGTCGGCGCCGGCGCCGCCAGTGTCCCCCACGCCCTCCAAGTCCCCCTCGACATTAACGGAGTTGTCGTCTCGCCCGGCGACATTGCCTTCCAGGACCCCATCAACGGCGTTGTCATTATCCCCCGCGACAAGGTGGACCAGGTTCTGGACTTGCTGCCCCGGTTGACCGCGGCGGATGACAGAGTCAAGGAGGATATCCTCAAGGGCGTGTCCGTGTACGAAGCCTTTCAACGCCATCGGTAGTGGATGCCAGGAGCCAATTGCCAGGTGTCAGGTATGTACATCAATCATGTGATACTGGAAGAAGACGACGTCGTAAGTAGCAGGTTTATGTAGAGAACAAAGAGAACACTATACTGCTCATCAGTCATAAAGCCGGAATCACGGCTACCTGGTGCTATCCATTGCTATCTGTGTAGGTATGCCAAAATAATCTTAAATTTGTCATTATTCTCGTGAAGAATCCCAACAGTAGCCGGAACGAAGAAACGGCAAATCAGGGCCATTCCGTGCCCGCAACGGCGAACCCGTACGCCAAATCACTCGTCTCCAACTGCAGTGCTTTATCATGCCCCTGCATCGCATATGAGGGTGTATGTACCACGTCAGTCGGTCTGTCAGATGACATAGCCCGGTGCTTATGACCGCTCTAATCATCATAGAACTCTACGTATCCATACAGCTAGATATGTTTGGTTACGTCGTTGCTAGCTATACCCCTGTTCTTTACTAGATTACATTTTAACTACCACACCGCACAGTATACTGTCTTTTTATTATTACTCTATTGTTTCTTTTATTATTTATATTATATATAGCCTTGTTATAGAATTTACATATCTATACAGCTAGATATGCTTGGTCACGTCGTTGCTAGTTATACCCCTATTCTTTACTAGATTTCATTTTAACTACCACACCGCACGGCTTACCGTCTTTTCGTTATTACTCTATTGCGTCTTTCATTGTTCATGTCATATACGGCCATTCAGTACTTTACCGTCATTCATCTATTCAACATGCAGCCATATTGTATACCACATTATTGATTTTATATACAACCATGCGGGATGACATGTCCTCAATTCACTTATACACACACAGCTATACTTGATACCCTATCGAATTTCATATATAGCCATACCGATATCACATCATGAATTCATTCAACATACAGCCACAAGTTCGTACCCAAAGCATACGTGATCATAATCTCATCAATTCATCATATACTAATGCAACCCACGCACACAACGGACCCAACCCACCAACCTACAAAGAGGTCTTCCCCCCTAGCTTTCCACCAAGGCCTGCTTCCCCCGTTTTGCCAAGCAATCTCGTATTTTATTATCCACAATAAAGAGAACAACAACAGTGATAAAATGCAGCCCCAGAACCCCAATGGATGACAGGAAAAAAGAGGAAAAGAAAAAAAAGAGGTAGAAAATGGTGAAAAAAAAAAGATGGACAAGAATTGAAGAAAAAGAGCGGCATGCGATGCTCCGATGGACATGTGGCATAGCACGGGTGCTCCCAAACTCACATGGTCTCCTTTCCGAGGGAAAAAAAAAAGTAAAAAAGTAAGAATAGTGAAAAGGCTCAAAGTGCTTTGCCTGCTGGAAAAAGTCGTACCGCGTGCCCCTTCATTTCATGTCACGAGGACTGATTCTGCCTCTCGGAATGTATTCACTGTTGTAGTTTTTGTTACCAATTCGGTTTCGATGCGAAATAACCATCACAGCCATGCATCTTGGACACCCAGCGGCTGCTGATCGAGCGCCAAATCCAATTTGGGCATGTCCAGCTTGGGCGCCGGATCATGCGACTTGGGCTTCTGGCCAGCCCCCGATTTCGATTTCTGAGGTGACCTTGTCCCAGGAGCAGGACCATACCGAACATCTCTGACGTCCCAGCCGTCTTCAGCAGCTGCGGCGACCCAGGTCCGCAATGCCACGTGTATGCTGCCGTAGAACTTCTCCTTGCAGATGCGGAGACTGCCGCCAAGACATCGTTCCCAGCCTGAAATACGAAGCTCTGCGCGCAATTTGTTTCGCTCTTGGGACGTCGGCACGCACGCAATAATGGCATTCATCAAGTCGACGTGGGAGGCCAGGTAGTTGGTGGCGTCCCATTCAACGCCGCCGACATAAGGCGCAGCAGGGACCGGGGGCCGCTCTTGCGGAAAATTACGAAGCATATATCCAAAAGGCCCATTCGTGTCATTGAGAGAGCCTCGACTGTCTTTGACCTGATCCTGGCCGTTGAGGTCAGCCTGGGCGCTTCTGTCGCCGGGCAGCGCCACCACGTTTAGGTTGTGCAGGAAGATCCAGAAGACTTCCTTGGTCACTGAAACGACTTCCTTGCACCACACACGATACGGTCGCTCTTGTCTCATTTCCAAGACAAAGGGAATAGGGCGCTCATCGTCTTTGCCAAGCTTATCGCGAAGATGGCTCAACACATTCTTGGCTCGTATCACCCGATCAACGGGGGCCGCCGACTCAATGTATGTGAGAAGAACCGACGGAACAATATTGCGAGTGGTAAACTCGCTTGGGCCTTTTTTTTCTGGATCAAAAAGGAGATGCAGGAGCTTGGGAAACAAGTCGGCTTGAACGGAGTGAAGGTATTCCATCGCCTTGGCTGTTGTTGTGAGACCTTTGAGGCACAGCAGGTTTTCATGGAGCAAGTTATCTTCGTGCTCCTCTCTGCATGCAGACGATTAGCGTTGTTGTTAGAGTACAAAAAAAAAAAAGAAAAAAAAAAAAAGAAATAGATTATAATTCACAAACGTACCTCCACTCAATCTCCATGATACGGTTCAGCAACGCAACAATCTCATGCATGCCACCCTGCTGAATAAAGTCCTCAATCCAAGCGACCGTCTCGTTCCGAAGCAAGAGCCGCAATTTGTGCAGCTTTCCCACCTCCACGAGTTCAGGTTGCTGCACCTTTCTCAGATAGGCAACGTAATCGGACGGGCCTTGCTGGGCCTTCATCTTGGAGAGGAAACCTCCTCCGCTCGCGGGCTGACCCGACGATGAAGGGCGGGACTCGGAGGCAATACTGTCGGTTGACCTGCTTCGACAATGTCGCGCTAGAGTTGCGTCTCCCTTGGAGTCTTTGGAGTCCTTGGATTTCTTGGTCGGCGAGCTGGTGTCCTTTTTGCTGCGCGAAAAGGTGAAGCTTCTGCCTCGGCTACGCTTTGGCTGGTCATCGTCGACCTGGGGGCTGTTTGCACGACTGGTACTGGTCCCCCGTTCGTTGCTGGCCAAACTGCTGTCCGGGCCGAGGGCGGCACCAGACCGATCTGCCTTGGCGGCTTGCATTTCTGCATAATCTTGTCGAATGAACTCCAGCTTGATTGTGTCATTCAGATTGCGCATCTTGTATCGCTGGTTCTCGGGAATGTTTCGGCGATCCAGGAGGGCCTCGAGTTGCTGGTCGATGTTGTTGGCATCGATTTGCAGGTCCGCCGTTTCGTTTGTAGGTGACTTTGTAGGACTCGAGACGGTCGATTTGGAACGGGAGTGGCCGAAGGCACCAAACAGCTTCTTGCCACTCGTTTGATCGAGCAACACGGATTTGGGCCTGGCAGAAGCACGACCTTGGGCCTTGGAGGGTGACGAGGACTGAGAACCATCAAGCTGTGGCCTGGGAACGTGCAGGGATCTTGGTCGCTCTTTGGCTGCGTGTGTTGTCATGGGATCTGAGGGATGCTCCTGCTGCGATGCAGCTCGGTCCGACGTAAACTGGGCAAAGATGGGTGGTGGCCTCTCGAAGCTGGGCGTACCCTGGGGCTTTACATTCTCCTTATCCTTTGCGCGGCTCTCGTCGTCGTTGGCCAGTTTGTACAGATTCTTGAGCGACTTGGGGCGAGACAGCAGTCCGGCCAGATTCGTGCTCGACTTAGTCTTGGTAGGTTTTTTGGGCGACTCATCTCGAGATTTCGCTGCTCGTGTGGTCTCCTTGTCGCAGCTTCCCGAGCGAAACGACAGCTTTCCTAGCGCAGACTTGGCCGGCGAGCGTGCACGGCCGTCTTGGATCATGTCATCTTGGCCTTCATTGCGAGACTTTGCGGGGGACCGAGGGGGAGATTCCTGGTGATTGTGCTGCAGCTCGCCGAGGGCACCCGGGTTGTTTCTAACATAGTGTTTTGCCACATTGTCTTGCCGATAGGGTTTTTGGGCGTCGACCGATGCTGCTGCTGATGACGCTGTTGATGCTGATGCTGATGCTGATGCGGCGCCATCTCCTAGTCTGGCATAAGGTTGTTTCCGGTGAAGAAACGAGATGAGCGGTGAAGAGCTGGGAAGGGCTCTGGTGTATGCTTCAATATGCTGGGCTCTTCCCCCAGTTGCCATTGCAGAAGCCACGGCCAGCGGTGGTCCTTGAGCGAGAAAAAAAGAAGAAGAAGAGAAAGGGAAAAGGGAAAAAAGGACGAGTCACGACAACTCGTCTCTCCTTGACCGACCGTGGGAGCAAGCACGAACCGGCTCGCAGGACAACCCGAAGCGGTGCCTTGTCATGTATCACCACAAGCTACTTGACGGTCTGTGGAATCGCGCTGCAGTTGTGACGTCGACAGGGGTGTGCAAAGCAGGAGGACGAGGGAGAGAAGGAGAGGTGGAGAGACAAGCAAGACAAAAAAAGAAGAAGATGCTGATGACGATGATGGTGATGATGATGAAGCCAGGAGAAAAAAAGCCCGTGGTGTTGCAATGAGCAGGATGACCAAGAGAGAGGGCCTGGCTGGTTCATGGCATCGTTGATTAAGACAAAAAAAACGCGGCATGGTCCCAACCGCTCCCGTCATTAGCTCCAAGGGGGCCGCCGTTGTTTATGGGGGAGGAGGAGACGTCGTTGCTGCGACAACACCTGACGTGGCTTATCTTATCGCGCCCGCTCCCGGGGTAAGATGTTCAGCTGCCAGCCAATTTGGCGAACATGATTTGTCCAATGGGCCACTAGCCCGCCCCGCCATTTTCTTGGTACGTCATTTCCGAATTCGCGATCCCATTATCAATTTTTGTTTGTTTGACGGAGTCTACCGATACACCCGACTTCCATGCGCGAGCGGAACCGAGCTATCCGCATTCGACATTGAGAAACAAGCTTTTTTCGACTATGAACAGAGACGGCGGGTATGTTGCCTTTGTCGGCTAAAAAGAAAGAGAAAGTGAAGAAAGAAAACAATGGTCGCTTCCCTACACCCTCATCATGCTGTTTGACCGAGTTCCCCGGGCTCTACGTCGTACATGTTTTTTTTTTCACAAACCCCGGATTATATCCTACTTCTTTATTTGTTTTTCGTCGGCGTTTCATGTCTTATTTCCTCGCTGCTCTCTAAAAAGCCTTGCCCTCGCACCCCTTTGGCAACAAGACAACATTACACTCAACCTCCAGCGTAGCCTTGTCGTCCTCGAAGGGCTTGAACTCAACAAGCAGATCCGTCTTGACCGCAAAGACGGTATCCGTTTCGAGCCAGGGGTCATCCTTGGGATACAGCTGGGTTGTGCAGCCCTTGAAGTCGGGGTGCGTGACCTGTGTAAAGGAAAAAAAAAATCATAATTAATATTGCGCGTTAGCCAAACCTGTTAGACACAGCAAAAGCAGCCAGTTATTAAGAGAAGGGAGCAGAAAGAAAAAATAAGCTTCCCCACCATAACGTGAATGTGAGCAGGCCTCATGCTGTGACGATCCATCAGCGTAGTGAGCTGGTGAGCAGGGCCTTCGGTAGGCAACGAGTACGCGGTAGGGTGATAGCAATAGAACCAGTACTGGCCGTTGTCGTCGGTTGTGAATTTGCCGCGCAGGTTATTGGGGGTCTGGTTTTCCGGGTCCTGGAAGTCGTATTTGCCGTTGGCGCTGGCCTGCCAGATGTCGACGATGGCGCCGGGGATGGGCTTGCCGGTGAAGAGGTCGGAAACGGTGCCGTGCATTTTGCAGACGCGGCCGTTGGGATGGGCATCCTGGATGATGGAGCTGCCGTTGTTACGGGACGGCGCGTCAGGCGACCAGAAGGGGCCGAGGATGGAAGACGAAGTCGGGTCGCCATGGCTGTCGGTGATGATGGTGTTGGCAATCTCGTCGACGAGTCTTGAGGGTGGGAAACAAGGTGATTAGCCAGTTGCACATACATACGTATATAATGTCTTTTTTTTTTCCTTTTTCTTTTTTTTTCTTCTCTTTGTTTTCTCTTAGAAACATGGTATCACAGAGGCAACTCTGCAATCCATTATGAAAGCAAAAGATGAGACACACGATTCAATACCAAGAATGTCCGACACACGATGAGCCTCGTTGCTTGTCTCACTAGAGACTTGCCCAATCGAGTTGACAAAGCGCATCCCGGCCATCCACTCATCATTCGTGAGCTCGACCTCACGAGCAAAGTCGTGGATGTGCGTGATGAGGCTGGACAACACCTGGCGGGTCCTGGGCTCCATGTTGGGACCCATTGCGTTGATGACACGGCTGGTGAAGGAGGGATCGAAGCGGCTGGAGCCGCAGCCGTCAGCGGGCATTGCCGAAGAGAATTATAATAATAATAACAATAACAATAATGACGGGTAGAGGGGCTGTTTGCGCAGTTGAAGTGAGAATAAAAATACAAGACTGTTTGCTTTGGAGAAAGGATCAGGGCTGAAAGACGTTTGGGTTTGTTGCTACTCGAGGCCCTCTACGATTTCTGCTGGGGAAACCAAATATGAAGAAGGATAGGGGGAGGGAGTTGATAATGAGGAGAGGTGCCATTGAATCACATCCAGAGCCGCGAGCCGGATACGTTTTGCATACGTAGTCCGGCCCAGTAGACCTTGATCCCCCCCATCATGGCTGTCACGTCGCCAATGTGCAGATGACTGAAAATGGCTACGACAGTGCCATGACAGCTCTGGCCGCTTGTCGGCATTCCTCACCTGAGCAAGACAGCGTTACAGAAGGTCCTTCTGCCGATCAGGCACGTCCCCACGTCCGCGGCTAACATCACGGCTCCGATCATGAGGGGTTTGTCGAAATAGCACCGGATGCTTGACCAGGAAGCAACAACGGAAGAGACATGTTAGCTATATGTTTTCCTGGGAGTGTTCGTTCCCCGAAATCCTCCTCTAGTCATGAATAGAATTGACGATTGACAAAGGCCACGAAGGCTTGCGAATCATGTGTAAAAGAGTTTTCATCAATATTGTATATTGTCCAAGTCTCTGCACGTCGTCCGTTTTGGGCCTCGTTCCTGCGTGTTTGATTTGAGAATCACGTTGCGGCGTGTTCCAGTCTTGTCGGTACCGAATTCTACTCCAGTTACTCGCCGAATACTCGCATGAAGGCAAGTACCTCTCACGTACTGGACACTTTAACGCTCGGCACCAGCCCGCCTCTGCGGCAGCCAAGCGGAGTTGGGGAGACGCATGTCGGCTTGCGCATGGGCCTCCGCCCCACAACCCCACAGCCGGGATGAATCCGACCAGACAAGAAGAGTGGGACACGGCTTGCTTGCGCTTTTTTTTTTTTTTTTTTTTTTTTCCCAAAGGTGCACTATACTCATGTTACACAAGCAGCGTATAATGTACGATGCGTCATCATGGTCCGAAGACGAAACAGAAAGTCATGCATGGCTGTGTTGTTGTGTGCATATGTAGGTACACACATATACATGTATGATATTGTAACACCCTCCCAACTCGCATCGCAAAGCCATAGTCATGGCCCAAGCGCCTTGATATGGACACCATTCCTATATCCTACCATGCACCCAATACTAGTTGGTCCATATTCACCATTTCAATTCATTGGATCTCTGTTCCCGTGTTTTTTCCTAAATCATTTTTCTTATTACTTCGAAATGGAAGCACCACCATTGCCCCTCCAGGATCTAGGATGCGGCATCATCCCTTTGGCGCCGAGAAGGCTACACCTTCGTACCTATCCATATTCTTTTCGCAGTTTATCCAATAAGAGTCAAGAGAATATGGATAGGTACGGAGGTGTAGCCTTCTCGGCACCAAAGGGATACAGTCGCGGAAACCCCCTTGGACAACTGGCGTACGTCATGGTTCACGCATGGATGGAGAATCGCAATATATAATGTGCTATATAGCCAAGCTGTGGTTATTCATACAAGAGCAGACATTTTGTCGTAGGGAAAGGCTGGAGCCTGAAGACTGAAATTAATCCATCTCAATAACGGATTGGAATCCCCATTTTCTTCAATTGTACATTATACAAAGCCTTGCACTGTGAGCGAGAATAAAAGCAACAAGAACGACCTCCCAAATGCATACAAACAGTAACTTCTCGTCCTCTCATGAACTGTATTCCCATTCCTTTTAGAAGAGAGGAGAAGGGAAAAAAAGCACTGAACCCGTTATTGCTGATCAGGAGTCTTGACCTTGACACTGTCCTCTATTGACTTGCCTGACCCATATCCATTCTCGGCTTGTCCACCATTCGTGCTGAGCGTTTGCAACAGTGGTGTCGACTCATCTCCATCTCCATCAGGAGTGGTGTCGCCCATTTTAGTCGTTGCGTCGTCCACAGCTTTACTGCTGGGACCATCCCCAGCGACGAACGTCGTCACACTCAAGCCTTGTTTGATTTTGAACACATTGGTGCGAGGGTTGCGTGGGTTGGCAGCGCGATTAGACGGAGCAAGGTGTCGAAGCTGTTGCTTCATCTCGTCAAGTGATGCCTTGAAAGGAACTGGTCTGTCATCTGCTTTGCCATCTGGCCCAGTAGATCCGCGCCGACGCATAAAAACGGCCATCTTAGCATGTCGTTCTGGCACGCCGTCACTCATGGCACCTAATGAACCAACAACAGGACTGCCAGCTTCCAATTGTTCCGCAATATCAACCAGTGCGGCTCCTTCGCCTGGTTTTCTACCCACGGTAGCGGCGCCAGCCTCAGCATGAATGCGTCGGGCACGTGGCGCCGGAGTGAGACGCCGAATGGCCTTGTGAACATCAACGTAAACATCAGACTCATCAACAATTTCCCTGCGCGACAGTTAGATCATCGTTTTCAACACACACACACACACAAAGTATACAGCGTTGAAAAGGGGCTCCTCTGCCAACTTACTCTCCAATGAGCTCCTCAATGACATCTTCCAGCGTCACGACGCCTAGCGCACCATGGTCCGAACCTGGATGATTCGAGACCAAAACCATGTGAGACTTGCCCTCCTGAAAGAAATTAATGATATCCAGGCAGCTAGTCTCCGGCCGTGTCTCCACTATTGCGCCGAGAGGAATCTCTCTAACAGGTATTTTGTCTTCCGGATCGTACGTGATGAGCGTCTTGACCAACAACATGCCAACAAAGTCGGTAGGATTACCCGCCCGATAGATGGGAATTCGAGAGTAGCCCGAACACAAGATGTTGTCCATTGTCTTTTCATCCAGTACATGATCCTCGGCCAACGTGTATACGTCGTCCATAGGCGTCATGACTTCGGACACGGGCTTGTCCTTCAAGTCCAAGACGGCAGTGATGATTGTAACCTCGTCTTGATTCAGCCGCTCGGAAAGCTCCCCTAAGGACTTGTGGAGGGTGACAAGTGTTTTGAGACCACTCTTCTTGTATACTGTCCCATGATCTTCACCGAGAATCCAGTCGAGGAGCTTGGCAGTCGGCCATGCCACGGGACTCGTCAAGTACATTAGCATGAGCACCGGCTTCGACATGAAGCCGCCAATAGGTAGACCGTAACGAACGCAAATAGATTGTGGAACGATTTCGCCGAATATGACTACACAAGCATTAGCGCATTGACATGTTCAGCTTGCCTTGACAAACGATTCGTGAACAAGAGTTTCATTTTTCGAAAACATACCGATAAGTATCGTACTGCCAACAACGGCTGCGACGCCGCCTCCCAGCGTTCTGTCAAGAACGACAGGCAAAGACTCGTTGACAATCACGTTGGCTAGCAAGAGGGTTACTAGCACCCAATGTTTGCCCTTGTTGAGCAACTGCAAAACCCTTTTCGCGTTTCTGTATTGTGGTTCGCACGGATCGCCAGACACAACCTGCAAGTAAATACTGTCCTGCCCCATGAGACTACCACGAACGACATGTTAGCTTGGCAACACATCGCTCAAATTTGAATGCTGATGTCATCGATAATTGATGATGATTGGGCCAATAATGAATATAAAATATATGTCGATACGAAGGGGAAAAAAATTAAAACTTACGCAATGGTCAATCCAGCAAAAGCACCACCGAGTAGGACGAGCGCCATCGAGGCCACATATAACACCCAAACGGGAGTGCCCTCAAGTTCGTCGCCTCCGTTTCTGACTTCAGCCAAAGGCGCTGCTGCGACAGATGAGAGCCCTACTCCTAGAATGCGGCCCATTCCCAGAACACATGTCCGCACGCTGGCGAAGCCGCCAGAGCCGGTACTCTGCCGCATGTTAAATAACGTGATCCTCTGAAGGAATGTTTAGAATCCGGTGCGGTTCAGTGGTATGTTTGTTTTGCAAGTCACCCTGCTAAAGACAGCACGAGCAACTTTCGCGAAAAAAAGCTAGCCAGGGATTTGTCCAGTAGAAAAGGGATACGATCGATTGATTTTGACGATGATATCTGGATGGACCGGTCGATATGAACTATTATGATAAATTCCCCTGTCTTGGCTCAACCTCGAACGGCTAAGACGATTATTTTGTCAGCTGGTGAATACTCCGCATCGGCATCGCACAGGACAACAAGAAGAGCATCAGTTCAATTCGCTTACCGGGATAGCCTCGGCCGTACGGCCACGATATATCTTGACGGGTTTGAAATTCGCTTGATGGGAGGGAGGTGGAATATGGGATTGAGCAGGGAAATTAATCGGCATCTGGTGGGGACCCTCCAACGGTGCTTGCTGGCAGGCAGCTTGTCTTGACGGGTCCCATCTGGTAGGTATCTTTAAGATACCTATCAGGCGGGAAGTAGCCAAGGCAGGTACCTGCTAGATACCTACTAAGCCAAGTACCTGCCCGCTTGAGCGAGCTAGGGCGGATGACGACAGGTGGGGCAATACGTCATTTGCTGATTGGCCGTGCACGTATTTCCTGGCAAGGTCTCCGTCCGCAAATAATGCTGGCTGCGGCATCTCGTCATCTCGTTCAATTCAACGTATCGTACACATGCCAGAAAATTGCTTGGTTGACACCTTGACACCGCACGGAGAAGGCAATTTGAATGCGAGTCACACATGCTTAGTTTCACGATGAGACTCCTCCCTGTGTTTTGAAAATCATTCGACCGCCCGTCGTCACGTTGTCAGGGTTCCAATTGATCCATGGACCATGGCAATTGACACTCGAGACTTGATTGAGGGTTTCTTTTACAGCTGCACAAGACTAACGTCCAAGACGCCCTCCGATTTCTTCAGATCATCCATAATCTGAGCGCTTACCTCTCCAGCGACGCCCAGGATCATGAGGGCTTCATTGTCCTTCTGCGTGGGTGGTGTGTTTTGGCCCTGTCTTGCCTCGGCGTCCAATCCGGCAACTTGCATATATCGAATGTTAATGCCGTGCGACCCGAGGACCATGCCAACTCCACCAATTTTGCCTGGCTCGTCGTAGTTGTGGAGAATGATGAGAGTGCCCTCTGGATGGAAAGTGGCATGGAAGCGGTCCAGCTTGGATATGTAAACCCTCTTGTCCGATCCAGCATACCCTTCAATGATTTTTTCCGTTTTCCCGCGCCCCCGCTGGGATTCATCTGCGATGGATTTCAAAGTCACCAAGTTTGAATACGTCAGGTTTCTGGATTGATGTGCGTGCGTTTCGTCAATGACGATGCCTTTCTCCTTGGCAATCAGAGTCGCGTTGACAATGTTGACGTGTGAGTCGCTAAAGGACGCCACGAGACCTTTGACAAGCGCGGCAAAGAGCGGTTTGGTGTTGGGCATGCCGGCCAGGTCGCCGTGGTAGATGAGCTCGAATTTTCGGTCGCCGATCATGCCGCCCTCGGATTTGACAAAGTGCTGGGTGTAGAGGCGGCCCATCTTCTCGACCAGCTGCACAGCCGGCTGGAGCTTGCGATACTCCTCTGGAAGAATGATGGGGGCATTGACTGCGCTGGTAGGCAGGCCACCTCGGAGAATTTCGAGCATCTGTGTACATACATCTATAGACACGTTTTCCTGGGCCTCTACCGTCGAGGCACCAAGATGAGGAGTTGCCACAGTCTTGGGATGCTTTGCAAGTCGTTCGGCGACCGTGTCCGGGATCAGAGGCTCGGCCGTGAAGACATCTAGACCAGCACCAGCTATCCACCCTGCATCCAAAGCCTTGAGCAATGCGGCTTCATTGTACACTCCACCTCGAGCAACGTTGAGAACTCTGGCCGTCTTCTTCATCATCCGCAGCTCTTCTTCACCAATCAGATCCATAGTGGTCGCCAGTAGCGGAGTGTGGATGGTGAGAAAGTCAACTTGAGGTAGCAAGTCCTTGAGACTCGGGATAAGCTCAACACCAGCTTGGCGGGCCACGTCTGCGCTTGCATAGGGATCGACAGCCCTCACCTGCATACCCAATCCCTTGGCCATCCTGGCGACGTTCATGCCAACTTTCCCGAAACCAACGATACCAAGCGTTTTTCGACCAACCTCAACACCGACTAGCTTACCGCGCTCCCATTTCCCATCCTTGATGGTCCCGTCAGCACGACCGATATGTCGCGCCGTTGCCATAAGCAGGGCGACAGTGTGTTCCGCGGCGGCCAAGATATTCCCTGCGGGCGAGTTTATTACGAGAATGCCTTGAGATGTAGCTGCAGGCACATCGATGTTGTCAACACCAACGCCAGCACGTGCTACCACCTTCAAGTTTTGTCCCGCTCGAAAGACCTCTGGAGTGACTTGTGTTTCTGATCGGACAATCAGACCTTGGTAGCCGGGAATGATGGACAAGAGTTCGTCAGCAGAGAGTCCAAGCTTGACGTCGACATCGTGATAAGAAGTGAGCAGGGCCAGGCCGTCAGCGGACACCTTTTCCGGGACGAGAATACGATGTCTTGAGGGAACAGATGGCGGCGTGATGTCTGTCATGGCAGTTGTCATGTCAACATGAAAGGTTCTTTGTTTGATGTTGGTGGTGCGGATGACTGGGAGTTCGAAAACGTGGAAAAGAGTTGTTTTTGAAAAAAAGCTGCGTTACGAATAAGAGGCCAGCGCTTAAAGATTCCCCTCCTGGATTGAGGTCTGGGTAAATTGGGACGACAGTGCATGAATGTAGAAAAAGCATGACGTCTGCTTCCGTGCCCCTCAAGTTCGACCACAAATGAGATGGACGAGATGGCGCGTGTGACACACATGCATATGCAATCTCGCCCAAGGCTTCGGCATGAGGATTTCTCCAGTTACAGTCAAGAGCCGGTTCTGGAGGTCCCCGGTCTCGGTTTTGCAGAACGGAGCCATGGGCGGCGATGGTGCAAAGCCTATGGACGCCATGGCAGCCTCTTTTTGTCATGCAGCAAGTTTCCTGCTGCGACTGAGATGTGCCGTGCTGCGGTGGTGCGGTGCCCAACGTACCACTGTTACCGACAGCCAACGACAGTCAGAGATGGCCGCGGGCGTTTCTGGGAAAGAATCGTGGCGTTCGGCCATATATGGTATGCCATCATGGATTGCCTCTTTTCTCTCTCCGCTCCCTCCATCCACTTCCACACGTTGCACCCGGACACGCAACTTGGTAGTCAAAGTACCAAAGTGCCTGTGCTACTTGGCTGCTTCGTTCCGCGCCGTGAACAGCAGCAGGGGCAAATGCAGCTGGCCTTTTACGTTCAAAGAACAAATATGACAATCCAAGCATATTCTTCTAATCAGAGTCCGTCCTTTAACTTGCCCTTTATCTGGCACTTGCCATTTTTCGTTTTCTGAACGCTCTCACCCGTCCATCGAGTCATTATGAAATGCCGATCAAATTCATAAACATCAAATTAAACATGGTTTCCATGTTGTTTACAGAGTCAGTCTTGAATCCCGTTTCCCGTTTCCCATTACATCCTTTCTTTGTACACCTAAGTCGGAACCTTGTCACTGTACTTGTCATTTGGGATGACTTCAATCGAATAGCCGTCCGGATCAAGCATGAAGGCGATATTCTTCATGCGTCCGTCGGTCAGTCTCTTTCGCCAACTGACCCCATGATCCTCGAACCGCTGGCATGCAGCATCAACGTCGTCGACACTCACGCCTATCAAGAATTAGCAACGATGGCTCGATTGCGACTCAGTTGCGATAGTTGGTCGGGACTACATGACGTACAGATGTGGCCAAAGCCTTGAGGCTCGTCATTGCCATTATGATACTTGAAGTTGTCATCCTTTTCTGTACCATAATTCCAGGTGAGTTCCAGCAGACCCTCAAGATGAGCAGTCTTTCCGTCCTTGGGCGTACCCTGCTCGCCGGGGTAACCGAGGAAATACAAGTTGAAGCCAGCGGATTGATTCTCTGAGATTCGGAAAAGGGTCATTCCCATGACTTCTTGATAAAACTTGAGGGACTTTTCAGCATCCTTGACACGAATCATGGTGTGATTCTGACAGCATCATTAGTTTATTGAGCCACACGTTATATGCAAGTCGGAAAGATTGTCGGTCGAGATTGATCCAAAGAGAGCAGCTTACCATTTTGTAGGTGGTGACATCGGTTTCCTTGACATTCGCGGTTTCTTCGACGGGATTCTGCCCAATTATTTCCACCCAGTAGCCATCAGGGTCCAGAGCAAAGGCAATGTTGTTCATGCGACCGTCAGTAAGCCTTTTCTGAAACTTATACCCGGCGTCTTCGAGGCGCTGACAGGCAGCCTGTATGTTGTCAACGCTGATGCAAGTGTGTCCAAAGCCCCGGTGTGGCTCTTGGTTACCATTGTTGACGGTAAAAGAAGGGTCATTTTCCGTGCCGTGGTTGTGTGTCAGTTCAATGACGCCTTCCCGGTTGACTTGGGAGTTGCCATGAGACACGGCTTTTGGGCTATTGTACCCCAAGAAGTACAGATCAAATTTGTAGTCTGCGAATTCCAGCTTTTTGACAACTGACATGCCGAGAAACTCGTAGAATTTCACTTTGCGTTGTATGTGTCAGCCCCCATCTCGTTTGTCGCTCTGATGACCGCAGTCTGCGAGGCTCAAGAGATGAGCCATGACACAACTTACCGGATGCCTTTGGATCCTTGACTCGAATCCTGGGAGGTGTCAGGTGTTAGGAGTTCATGTCAATTTGAAGACACCATCAGCACTGCGCAACTTGCCTGGTTCGTCTTACATTGTGTGATTGAGCTTATAGGTGGTGGTGTCCGTCTTGGCCGCCATTGTCACCAGTCGTCGACCTGGATGAGCTTCCATGTCAGCTTGGATTTGTCCACCCGCTGTCATTTGTCGTCAAATTTCTCATGTACATGCATGTATGAACCTACCTGAGTATGCACCGGGAATAGGAATCCTGAGGGGTGATGGGGAGGGCTGCAGATAATGTGCGATGGCTTGGATACGTGGTGCTGCCCGTAGTATTCTCATCGGGGTCCTGTTCAGACCTGGACCGGGATGAGGTTTTGAAGATGTCTGCGATGTCTCCGAGGTTGAATGCCGGAAGGAAGCTCGAGGCTGGGCCAACACGAAGCTCAAACATTGAACGGTCTGGTGCAGCCGGGTCCAGCTGGCCGCTGGATTTGCCCCGCCGCTGAAGAAAGCGAGACGTCATCAGTCCCGTACAGTCAGCAGCTTCCAGTCAGCCAGCAGCTCTCAAGCTGGTTCCCTTGTAGGCAATTCGGACCAGACCCTGGTGGGGCGCTGGGATGTGGCTGCATGTGGGCCACTTCAATGTTGAGTCTGGTCTGGTCAGCTGGTCTGGCGCCACAGGCACGCCGTGGTCAACGACTGGCAGTAACCAACCAACCAACCAACCAACCAAAACCACATCAGACAACATTCAAGCTCGTCGCTTTCCATCGTCGCCAGTCTGCATTGCTCCTCTCCGCACCACAGCGGCTTCACCATTCTCTCTAGAGACGAATAGAAGCTTCCCCGTCTTTAATGATCTTCGCGTATCGCCGAGCGATTCTCAGCCATCCATCCATGCCCATGGCTAGACACATGCCATAATATCGCGTCTCTCTATCTCGAGCAGTGCGGCTGCCGACCCGGCATTTCAAATTTTTCGTGTCGACTGGGCTTGGTTTGTTCTTGATTGGCCATTGCCAGCAAGCCATATCGCCAGCAATATCGCCAGTCGGCAGTCTGGTGGGCGAGCATGTCGGGATATATTAGCATGGATGAGGCTGCTGTCATGGATAAGAGACAATCCGAACCCAACGTCTTCGACATGTCGCCCCGTGCGAATAATAAGATCCGGTCGTTATCTGACGGAGGGGGAACGCCGTCAAAACTGTCTCCATCGCCGCGAATCACCGAGACCTCGCGAGGAACATGGAAAGATGATATTGATGTGAGAGACGCCCAGTCGCCAGCCACACCGCATCGCTCCCAAGTCAAGGGGTTGTCGCTCTCGATGCCACCCCGTCAATTTACTCCTCCGCCCGCCGCCTCGAATCCATATGCTAGACCCCCGCCTCTATCGCCGAAGCTCGATCCGTCGCAGATTTATTCCTCCCCTACCAACATTCTTCCTCGTCGCTCGCGCGGTCTGGACTTTTCTCGTGCTGCCACGAGCCTGCATCACTCGACACTGGCCGAGTCGTCCCCGGACTCGTCACCGATCATTGGGGATCGAGCCATGAATATCCTCCGAGACCGACGTGAATCCGAGTTTGGAGGTGCCGAACAAAGCTCTTCCTCATTATGGTCGATGATGGGTCATCACGAAAAGATGAATGTCAGCAGCTCTCTTGGAAGCACGATCCAGCAGCATGCCGTTGGGTCAGATTCATCAAGTTCGTCGTGCGATGACGATCCCATGGACGAAGACACGGAGGAACCCTACATTACAACTCCGCACGTGTCCAGAACTACGTCCAACTTGGGTCCAGCTGGGCCCTTTGGCTCACCTGCCATGAGTAGTCTGATCAACTTTCAGCAACGACAGCGACATCGGAGACAACCCAGAAAGAAGATGCGCGGTCCTATGGGACTGGGGCTCAATGTGTCTGCTACGTCCATCTCCAAATCACCGCCCAGCAGCTCGACAAAGACCAGGAGGGAAAGCATAAGCTGGCAAGCCAATCAATTGCACATCTCTACCGCGGACGGTGACGAGAGCGGGAGGTCGCAAAGTGACGTTGATGCTAATGGAGGGGATGGACAACGAGGGGTCATTCGGCGAGCAGTCACGCGCCGGGGAAATCTTCTGGCAAGTTTTTTTTTTCCCCCAAATCCCGGGGCAGACAGATTGATAATCTAATACTTTGTATCATCAGCCCAAGACAAAGACGTTTGCTCGAATTCGCGCGGCGCTTTTTGAAGAGGTGGCGCCGGCCGAAGCAGAGACGAGAAGAGAGGCGGAAGTGGTGAAGCAGGTGCGCGAAAGCGACGTGGCTCTCGGGCGTAGTGTAGCACCGTTGTCAGCTCAACCAGGAACAGCTGCAAGCGCATTATCCTCACCAAATCTGACGACAACTGACAACTTTGATGATATTCAAGAGTATGACGTGGCCATGATGAGCGATTTGTCTGCAGGAACATCAAGCAATTTCAAGCAGCATGCTTTCAAGAACTCCAAGGCCTTCTTGGATACCTTCTCCGAATCAAGCAGCACCACCGGTGGTGCGCGGACGACACCACCGCCTCCAACGCTGCTTCCCCTAGGATCCTCTTCTGGAGTGAGCGAGGATGCGGCTATGGATTCTCCTCTACCAGGGGGGACGTCCAGAAATTTTGTAAGCACGCTGAGCGGCTAGAATAAATTGACGCGAGGAGAAAAGCTGACTGCGTAACGTTTTTTCTGTATAGTTTTTTCAAGGCAACAATTCACAGGGACTAAGTGCCGCGGAAATGACCTGGCGTTTCAACAACAAAAGACGCCGAGATGACGACTTTGACCCGTGTAGCTTCAAACGACGAGCCGTGAGCCCTGGCATGAGCGCGCACAACTCACCCATCCCTCAGAGTCCCCTGCAGCGCGACTCGGCTCCATGGGGTTCACGTGCCGGCAGCGCTGGGGGCGAAAGAGCAGGCAGTAGCGCACAAAGCGAGTCTGGGAGCGTGGGCGGCGGCACTCCTGGCAACTTCTCTGCCGGGGCGTCTTGTCGGCAGAATGGCAAGGGAAGAGTAGGATTTCAAGGCATGGTTGATACGAATGACGGAATCATGCGCATGAGCATCGAATAGCAATCGATAAGAACGAATCAACAATGTGCTCATGAAAAAAAAAATCATCCTTTTTTTGTTCTTTCTTCCCGCCTTTTTTTGTCTTTTATCGTATTTTATTTTTGCCATGTTTTCTTCTTCTTTAACAAGCAGGCCACGTTGGGAGTTCACACTTATATATGTATATGTGTATATAAGGCGTTTTACTCATTGGTTTATCATATATATTCTTCCTTGTTTCCGCCAAACTCGTTTGTACTTCCTCCCCCCCCCCTTTCTCATCCATGGTTCCAGCGCCGGTGCTCACTTCCCTGGTTTTTTTTTCTCTGGCATTTCAGGCACTGATGTTGTTCGTTCGGCTGCTTTGCGAGAGTTGTGCGGAAAAGCTGTCAACATGGGGAAGGGGAGGGGTTTGTCCTGTGTCATTTCTTTGATGGTGTGGTTGATACAAGTGTGTTTTTGTTCTTTTTTTTTTTTTTTCGAGTTTTTGAGTTTTTGAGTTTTTAAATAACCAGCGTGGTGGGTTTGATTCCCCTGACCCCCACCTTGGTCGCTGTTTTGGAAGTACGCCCTGACACACATGTCTCTGTCCAATGCAAACATGGAGATGGCTTCCAAGCGTGTGCATGTATCTTGGCGTTGTATTCGGAGCGTGTATCTTGGCGTCGTATCCCACAGACTATACCTTGGCATGATATCCCTTCTCTGCGTCATGACGTCCATTTCAAAAGAGTGTCCGTCCTAGACGTCCTTGTATTATTCTGGCGTCTGATATCGCGTCTTGATTTACCCCCGAG
>SRPT01000185.1:0-43800 GCA_018360205.1 Claviceps digitariae
CCAGAACCCTCCCCCCCCCCCTCCCCCCCAAGAGCCAGGGGCCTGTTCTCTTTCTATCGTCATACATGAAGAAGATTTACAATCGTAATTGCATACGTGGAGGGGGAGTGTCCCGGAGATGTAACCCATTGGACACAAATTCCATCTATTGCTCGGATCCGTAAAGACCGAAATCTCTGTCCAGCATGACTATTACCAATGCAACCTGTTACCTGACTCCCACAGCTTCTTTTTTTTTCTGTCAGCATGATACTGATTGTCGGAGACTGCGATGCCCATCTAAGGGGGGCTATTCGTCAGCATAAGCAGATACCGGATGTCGTCTGGTGACATGACAAGGCCACGACGCTTCTGGACTTGCATTTTTGGCCCTGCCGTGATGGCAAAAAATTCACAATGCATGATTGTCTTTTTTTTTCGTCTTGCCTTGCATGGCTCTCTCCAGTCAGCCTTTCCCATTTCTGACGCCACGACTCGGAAACATATATAGTGGCTTGAGACACACACACATATTCGACTTGGATCTCGACTGGCTTCTCGTGTTGCTAAGGGCTCCATTAGCACCACGGCTCGCCACAAAAGCATTTTCCTGTCGAAATCGTTTACCGCCACGTGGAGTAAACGTCTTTTGCAGGTCTTGTTCTTATATATCTCTTTGTCTCCATTACCTCTTTTTTGTTATTTCATCTTGGGGAGTTCATACGCAGTCTCTCACTTTGTACCTCTAGTACATTAGCAAGGCCCGGCTTTGTTTTCTTTTTTTTGTGTGTGTGTGTGTGTGTATTTGTCGACTACTTTATTGCATTTGGTACAAGAGGCTGGGACGAGATCAACAACAATATACCACACTGCCTGTACCAGAAGTCGGCTACTGCCATTACGGTTTCCCCCCCTGGTCAAGCCACGGCGGTGAAAGGTTTCATATCTTGCTTTTCTTCGGATTATATCAGACACGGAGTTGAAGAACACAAGGCAGTTAGTCGACCAAGAAGAAGGAGACGAACGAGGAGGGAAAACAGACGGTATTCCGAGTTGCGCCTAGATGTTTTGGTCTCTCACAAGTCAGCAATCATGAGTCAATCTCACTCAAAGGACGACTTGGCTCTGTACCCAGTCGAGGACTGCGGTGCTCCACGGACCCTCGTGGATATTCTGGAAATCACGACAGCAACTCATCCCGATGCGTTGGCCATTGACAATGGCACAGATCGATTGACATACGCGGAGCTAGCAGCTCGAATCGCTGACCGTGTCCAACAACTTCGAGCGGCCGGTGTCGGCGCGGGCGACCGAATCGGTGTGCGAGTTACATCCGGCTCACTGGAGCTTTATATTTGCATTCTGGCCGTCATGACGGCTGGTGCGGCCTATGTGCCTGTCGATGTGGATGACCCGGACGAGCGTGCCAAGCTGGTGTGGGAAGAAGCCCATGTTACGGCCGTATTCACAGACGAGGCCACGCTCACAAACTTCAACCCTTCCCGCGGAGGCGAGCACAGAAAGCCGGGGCTGGAGGACGATGCCTGGATCATCTTCACCTCTGGCTCTACCGGCAAGCCCAAGGGGGTGGCCGTGACGCACCGCAGCGCGGCGGCGTTTGTGGATGCCGAATCCAAAATATTTCTGCCAGACAAGCCGCTGGGGCCTGGCGATCGGGTTCTCGCCGGATTGTCCGTCGCGTTTGATGCATCGTGCGAGGAGATGTGGCTCGCATGGAGATACGGTGCCTGCCTAGTCCCGGCTCCGCGGGCGCTAGTCAAGGCCGGGGCCGACCTGGGGAGCTTCCTCACGGCGCAAGGCATCTCGGTGGTGTCGACGGTGCCCACTCTGGCGGCCATGTGGCCCGCAGAGGCGCTTCGCGGTCTGCGGCTGCTCATTCTCGGCGGAGAGGCGTGTCCGCCGGAACTGGCCAGTCGGCTGGCCAGCACGGTCGGCTCCGTGTGGAACACATACGGCCCCACCGAAGCCACCGTGGTTGCGTGCGCCGCCCCGCTCGTGGCCGGACAGCCGGTCGCCATCGGCCTCCCGCTCGCCGGGTGGAAGCTCGCCGTGGTGGACGCCGAGGGCAACACGGTGAAATGGGGCCAGGAGGGCGAGCTGGTCATTGGAGGCGTGGGCATGGCACGCTACCTCGATGCCGAGAAGGACGCCGTTAAGTTTGCGCCCGCAGCGTGCTTTGGAGGCGAGCGCGCCTATCGGAGTGGCGACCTGGTTCGCGCCGAGAAGAAGGGCCTCTTCTTTGTGGGCCGCAACGACGAACAGATCAAGCTGGGCGGGCGCCGCATCGAGCTCGGTGAGATTGACGCCGCCCTCATGACGCTGCCCGGCGTGAGTGCCGGTGCTACGGCCATCCGCCGCAGTGAGACGGGAAACCAGGTGCTCGTCGGGTACGTCGTTCGCAGCGCGCCGCCCCAGGCCAACGACCGTGGCATCCTTCGTCGAACGCTGCCGGCCACCCTGATCCCCATGCTTGTCACCGTTGAGGATATCCCCGTCCGCACCTCGGGTAAGGTCGACCGCAAGGCGCTGCCCTGGCCACCACCTGCGTCGTCGCACGTTGATGCTCAGCCCATCCACGGTACCACGGCTTGGCTCGCTGAGCAATGGCGCCGAGTGGTTGGTGTGCCGGCGGCGCCTCACGATGACTTCTTTGATATTGGCGGCACCAGTCTCGCCGCCGCCCAGCTCGTGTCGCAGCTGCGACAGCGCGCGCCCACCATGTCCGTCGCCGACATCTACGAGTACCCCGTCCTGTCTGCCATGGCCGCGCGCGTGGACGATCTGGCCGGCACGAAGCAGGAGGATCGCTACGTCAAGCCAACCGCCCGCTGGGTCATGTTTGTGCAGGCCTGCATTCTCATCTGCGAGATCACCTTCAACGCCGGCCGCTGGCTCGCGGGTGTGTCGGCCATGAAGAAGTTTTTCGCCATCCGCCTGGGCCCGGACAGCTGGGCAGGCATACGCCCGCTTCCATGGTGGTTGATCGTGGTGATTTGGGTCATGTTCATGACCTTTCCCGGGCGGCTCGTCACCACCGCCCTGGGCGCTCGTCTGCTCACCTGGGTCATTAAGCCTGGCACATACCGACGCAGCGGCGGCACGCATCTTCGCCTCTGGGGCGCGGAGCGATTCGCCGGCATGGGCAACATTGCTGGCATCGCGGGAACGCAATGGGTGCGCATCTACGCACGACTGCTAGGCTGTCACGTCGGCAAGGACGTCCAGTTCCACGGCCTGCCGCCCACGACGGGTCTGGCCAGCTTCGGCGACGGGTGCTCCATCGAGCCCGAGGTCGACACGGCTGGATGGTGGCTCGATGGTGACTTTATACACATCGGTTTCATCAGCATCGGTGAGGGCGCCGTCGTGGGCCATCGATCGACCTTGATGCCCGGCGCCGTCATCGAGCCGTACGCTGTCGTCGAGGGTGGCACCGTCGTCGAGGGCACCGTCCAGGGCCCCGACGTGACGCCGTCATCTGCGGACGAGAAGGCATACATGAAGGAGTGGACCATTTTCTCGGGCCTTCGATACACGCTGACGCTGCTGATTCTCGACTTTATGCCCATCATCCCTGCGGCGCCGACGCTGGCCTTGACGCCCCTTTTCATCCGCAACTACGACGACCTCCACAAGCTGGCCATAACCATTGTCGAGGTCGCCATCCCGGGCTTCCTGCTCGGCCTGCTGCTGTACATCGCCATTAGTGTGTTTTTCGTGCGTCTGGCGAGCATTTGGCTCCGTCCGGGCTCGTACTCGTGGCACAGCTCGACCGCGTGGGCGGCGTGGATCACGCACGGCACCATGATGCAGTTGCGCACGATGCTGTTTCCCTTCTACGCAAGCTTGATGACGCCCATGTGGCTGCGTCTGTTTGGCGCCCGCATCGGCAAGTACGTCGAGGCGTCGACCATAGTGGCGATGCCGTCGCTGCTCACGGTGCACGACGCGGCGTTCCTGGCCGACGACGTGGCGCTGTCGCCGTTTGAGCTCTGCCGCGGCTCGATCCGCATCGGCGCGTCGTCGGTGGGCGAGAAGGCGTTTGTGGGCAACTCGGGCATCGTCGAGGGCGGCGTACACGTGCCGGAGAACTCGCTGATCGGCGTGCTCGGCACGGCGCCGCACGACATGGAGGCCGGGTCGTCGTGGCTGGGCCGGCCGGCCATCTCGCTGCCGCGCAAACAGGACATCCAGGTGGACGACTCGCTGACCTTCAAGCCGCCGGTGCGGCTGATCCTCTTCCGCGCCCTGATCGAGCTGTTCCGCCTGACGCCGCTCATGATTGGCGGCATGATGACGACGCTCATCGCCACGGGCTACCTCTGGACGCTCAACCGCTTCGGCTTCTGGCAGGCCATCCTCGCGGGGCCGGCCATGCTCTTCACGGCCGGCTTCATCTCCCTGTTCCTGACCACGGCGGCCAAGTGGCTGCTCACGCCGCGCATCACCCCCGGCATGCACCGCCCGCTCTGGAGCTCCTTTGTCTGGCGCAACGAGCTGGCCGACACCTTCGTCCAGTCCCTGGCCGTGCCGTGGATGATCAACACCTTCTACGGCACCCCCCTGCTGGTGTGGTGGATGCGCACCCTCGGCGCCAAGATCGGCCACGGCGTCTGGCTCGACAGCCATCATCTGCCCGAGGCCGAGCTCTGCGAGATTGGCGACGGCGCCAGCGTCAACCGCCGCGCCGTCCTGCAAACCCACCTGTTCCACGACCGCATCATGCGTCTCGACAAGGTCGTCCTCGAGGCCGGCGCCACCCTCGGCCCCCGCTCCATTGCCCTACCCGCCACCACCATCGGCGCCGGCACCACCATTGCGCCTTCATCCCTGGTCATGCGTGGCGAGAATCTCCCCCCCGGCACGCGCTGGATGGGCAATCCCGTCCGGCCGTGGGTCGAGGCCAAGAAGGTGGAGACTTCTGAGAGCTCCGAAGCCTCGGACTGGGAGTCCAAGGTGTAGATGTACAGTCTGGCCGGCACATTGATTTCAGACGAAATGAAACGAAAAAAAAAAAAGAAGGAAGGAAAGAAACGAAAATCAGATTCATATCTCCCGAACCCACATAATATTACACATTCTTAGATGGCCCACACCCTCCACAAAAGTCCCCCCCCCCTTTTCATGGCATTATAGAGCGACGGATATGAAAACGCAGAAAGAAAGAGAAAAAAAAGTAATTTCTGAGCTACGAGGCAAAGACACGCGAGTGGGAGGATGAGATGCGCAGGAAACCCATGGAGGGGGGAAAGCGAAAAAAAAAAAAACAATGACAGTTGAGATCTTTTTACGAGTCGTATTGTTTTATCGTTATTATTATGATGTGTTGGAAATAAGCATGAGTGTTTTTATTGGCGTTGTTTTTTTTTTCCTTTTTTTTTTTTGGTACATTTTTTTATTTACATTTATCCTTTCATTATATAATCTTAGTATTTGGTTGAAAAAAAAGCTTTCGTGGTTGCTCTGGGGTAGAAGTTGAGAGAAAGGTTCGACGTAGGATGTGAACATATGTATGTATGTACTTGGTTTAGCAATGTTGTTCGCCAAGGGTATGTGTGGGGCACGTAAATATCCCACTGGAGAAAATAAATTTCCAACTGGCGCTACCCGAATCCGGTAAGGTCACTTTCCACAAGCCCGCCATGTAAATATAGAGTCGTGCTATTCGGGCAGCACTTTTTTGCTAATCAGGCAGCAGCCCGCTAGTAGCCCACTTTTCCTTCTATATCCACCCCCTATATTTAATTACATGCCTTTTAGGTAGTATTAGCTATAGTAAGAAAATATTTTTATAAAGCTTATGCCTACCTTTATATATTAATAATACCCTTTAGCTACTATATTAAGAAATTAAACTACTATAACCTTTTAAAGCTTAATTTATATCTTTAATAATAAGTTAAAAAACTCTTCCTACTCTTTTTTTAATACCTTTAATTCCCCTAACTATTCTATTAATAATAAAGACTCCTTACTAAATTATAATAGGAATATATATATACTAAGTAACTTCTTTAATAATATAAATATTTTTAATAGTATAAATAAAGTATAAAGTAAGGATTATAACCTTAATTCTTTTATATTTAATAAAAATGCTAAAAACCTATATAATAATATAAATTACCTATATAATATATTCTATATAGATAATAAAGATAACTTTACTAATTATAAGGATAATAAGAATACTTAACTTGCCCCCTCTTTACTAGGATTTAATAAAGTAGGGAATAATAATTATAATATTAATCCTTTTATATTTAATAAAAATAATTAAAATCTATATAATAATATAAGTTACTAGCTTAATAAGTTTTATACTAATAATAATAATAATTTTCTAGATTCTAAAGATAATAATATTAACCCTAAGTAACCTATCCTCTCTCTATTAAAATCTAGGCTATATATATTTTTTAAGGAAATATTTTAAGTTTTATAGGAATTTATAAAGAAGCATAGTTTTTATATAGTAAAAAAGTTTATTATAAAAAGAAAGAAATAAAGAAAAAAAGTTATTATATTTAATTATTTTTAATATAATTAAGGTGCTATAAAGCTATTAGCTTCCCTTAGAATTTACTACCTAAAAACCTGCCTTTTAGGATATAAATTTAAACTTAAAATATAATATATATTAAAAGTAAGTATAATACACTAGTATTATAAAGTACTTTATATATAATATAATTATAGTTAATCTCTTAACTTATTTATATATAGTATTTACCGCTGCTTTTTAAGGTTATAAGGCGTTTAGATTTAGTAGCTTTCTTAGCTTTAGGGCTTAGTGCCTTGCAAGATTTATAGTATTTTATAAATAGAATTATTTAGTAATATATTTTTTACTTTAAAAGACCTATATAATAGGTATTATTAAGACTTAAAGAAAGATCTTAATTTATTTAGCTTAATATAGTGTTTTGCCTAGGTTCTTAATACTAAAAAACTACTATATATACTTAAGCTTAATAATAAGAATTATTTTAAATCTACCTTTTAAACCTATTTAGAATATATTTAATAATAGGAGCTTTTCCTAGATATTTTTACTATTAATAATATATATAATATAAACCGCTATAAGCTCTATCTATTTAAAGTAGTTAGTATTATAGACTAAAAGACTATAATAAATATTAGCTTTAGATTTTTATTTAGTAAAAAAAAGCTAAGCTATTGCTAGCTTTTAAAGGCCTTTAATAATATTTATAAAAAGCATAATATTAAACCCCCTTTAGTTATTATTATAGATATAGAGTTTATATTAAAAAATGCCCTAATAGCTATTTTCCCTTAAATATAGTAATAGCTTTACTAATAGTATATTAAAAAGAATATTAAGGTATAAATCTTTTTATATTAGAATACTAATACTAATTCTAATATAAATAATAATAATTCTTAAAGAGATAAATTTTATAGTAAAACTTATAAAGATTATAATTAAATAGAGTATATAATAGATTTAGCAAGCAATAAGGAGGCATATAAGGCATTTAATAATAGCTTAAAAGGCATACTTTTTGCCTTTAAGTAACTTTAGTAAGCTTAATAATAATATAACTTTAATGCTATATAGGTAAAAATACTATTTATATATAAAGAGTACTATAAACCTATCCTTAATTATATTAAGAATATATACCTTATTTAATAGCATTAATAGGTATAATACTATATTTAATATTATTTAAATTTTAGTAAGAGATTAAATAGTATTATAGAATTAGTATACTAGCATTTAAAATCCTATTTAATTATAGGTAAAGGCTATCTTTACTTAGTCTTTAAAGGATATAAAGCTATAGTTTAGTAGAAGCTTTATAATTATAAGCAAAAGGTTATAATTTAAGCTATTATAATAAATTAATTATATCTTATAAAGAAGTAGCTTAGTAACCTACTTATATAAATATTATACATTATAGTAAAGCTTTTAATCTTATAGTATTATTTTATATTAGTATATATTAAAAAGACTAAGCCCTTACTACCTTATATACCTTTTTACTATACCTTTTATAATTAATATAGCCTTCCCTATGCTTATAATATTCTTTATAAGCTTATAATAAAGAAGCTACTAAATAGGCATAAAATCTTTAGCTATTAGTAGCTATATAAATTAAGTAGTAGTAGCTACTAATATTACTATATTTAAGAACCTTTAACTATTACTAACTAAGCTAAATTAGCTACTACTAATAATTAGAAGATATAAAAAAAAAAGAAGTAAAAGTTATAATTACCTTACTTAGCTAATAATATAAAGCACCTAAATTTAAGTATTTAGCAAACCCTATTATAAAATAAAGTTATTTTATAAAAAGCTATTTATATAAAGAATATAGCTAAGAAGAAACTATAAAAAAAATTATATAGTAAGTAAAATAAAACTATAAAAGTATATTATAAAGAGAATAAGACTAAAGATTTAACCTTATATTAGGAGGCTCCTTAGAAGCTGCAAAATAAGGTCCCTTATTATATAGCATTATTATAATTAGAACCTCTCTTATAGACTAACCTATAGTAGCTAGAATAACTAATTAGGCTAGGTTAATATATATATATATATATTAAAAAAAAACAATAGTAAATGTATTTTCTACTATATTACATTGCATACACTATATTATATTGTATGCATTAAGTATTTAAATAAATAACTATAGTTAGGAAAATAGGTATATCTATAAGGGCATATATAAATTTAGTAGGGGAGTCTAGATAGTCTATACGCTAAACTAATTCTAGCTATAGTAGGGCATCTGCTGCCTAAATAGCAAAAAAGTGCTGCCCGAATAGCACGACTCTAAATATACATACTATGTTTCTTTTTATACTATACTATTTTATTATTTTTTTTTATATATTATTACTGCGACTGTATATATTTACACTATAAGCCCTTTTTTATATAATCGCGATAAACAGTAAAAGAAGCCCAAAAAAAAACACAGTATATGTGTTTACTTAGGTGGCAGGCGCACGAAGATAACCTTACCGGATTCGGGTAGCGCCGGTTGGAAATTTATTTTCTCCAGTGGGATATTTATGCCCCCGTATGTGTGCGTGATGTGGCAACTAGTAAAACATGCGTTAGTCCATTTCTGGTCTCTCGTAGCTATTGGTCACAAAAAAAAAATATATTCCTCGTCAATCATACTAGCAGTTTGCGATATACATGATTGCAACCCCCTTTGCAGCTCCGAGAATCCTCCTCTATTGTAGCCCCGCAGCTGTTCGCCAATCCCACGACTAGCAAACCACACGTTGCCATCCTTGTCTGTTGCGTGTTTTGTTTTGCCGCTGCAAAACAATACATTAGTGCCTTGTTATCCTGCAACACAAGTCTGATGTCTTATAACTTGCCATGCAGTGCAGTCCGTTTTGCAGCAGTAAGCGCTCTTGACTCTTGCTATCTAGCGTCTGCCAAGCCAATACTCGGCAGCGGGCAAAATTCCCATGCATTATGCATTGCAATGCATTGCGGCGTGATGGCTTTGCAAACATGTTCCCTGTAAGCGAGGCATTCTGCATCCGACGAGTGAAAAGTTCCGTCTCTGTTGCTCTCTTTCTGTCTATATATGTATGGAGTACGAGTACGTCTTTACGCCGTGTGACCTTTATATGTTACTGAATTGGATAGAAGATCGGTCGACGTTCCCATGCGTTTCTCAGCTATTTTTATTGTTTTGTCATTGTTGGGACGGCAGGCGGCCGGTCATGCTGCTGAATCTCCTCGTACGCTGTACTTGATATCCTGATGCCCCGGGCGGCCCGGCACGGGCGGAGCGATTGGATACCCAGGAAAGCTGACTTTTTTAGGGCATGCTGGCAATGACTGGACCGTCTCGTATCAAAAGGCTCGGGCCATGGTCAGCCAGATGACGCTAGAGGAGAAGGTTTGTCTCTTATCTTTGAGAAAAAGAAAATGAACAAAAAAGAAAACCGAGCAAGAAAGAATATTATGACTATATGCCCCCGACCTGATTCCATCATCTAGGTCGGCTTGACGAGCGGCGTATCCCGTCCAAACGGCTGCTCCGGCAACATTGCCGCCATTCCGAGACTCGGCTTCCCGGGCTTATGTCTCAACGACGCGGGACAGGGTCTCCGGGGGACGGACGCGGTCAGCGGGTTTGCGAGCGGTATACACGTCGGGGCAAGGTATTTCTACGTCTCCAGGCCCATCACAGGCAAAGACTTTTGGCACTGTCTATTTGATAAATATAGACTGCTTCTGAGCAGGTTGTCCTTGGAGGCTGGCTAACCTAGTACATCCATAGCTGGAACAAAGACTTGACGCTTGCGCGCGGGGCGGCCATGGGCCGGGAATTCAAAAGAAAGGGCGTCAACGTGCTGCTCGGTCCGGTGGTCGGCCCAGCCTGGTCGGTCGTCAAGGGCGGACGGAACTGGGAAGCCGCCTCGGCGGACGCCTACTTGTCTGGGGTCATGGCTGCGCAGACGGTCAGGGGGGTTCAGTCTGCCAATGTCATGACCAGTACCAAGGTGTGCTATGTTGCAAGCAGAGATTTTGTTCATTTGTTCCATTACTATTACTATTTATCGTTGTTGTTGTTATTTTCTTTGTGTCTTTCTGAAGCAAAGGAGCTGATTTTCGCGCCCTCTCTACTCTCCCCACAGCATTACATTGGCAATGAACAAGAGTCGCAGAGAGGGCCTACCAGCCAGAGGGCTGCTATTTCCATCAACATTGACGACAAGTCCATGCACGAGTTCTTTCTCTGGTAAGACTTCCTTATACCAACGCAAATGCTCCAGGCCAGAATGAAGAAGCTGGAGATGAATGACAGGCACTGACGTCAAAACACCACAGGCCCTTTCAGGATGCTGTGAAGGCGGGATCGGTCAACATCATGTGCTCGTACCAGCGACTGAATCAGACGTATGCGTGTGCCAACGACAAGGCACAGAATGGGCTGCTCAAGGGAGAACTTGGCTTTCAAGTATGCTTATATATCGACTTTTCTTTATTTTTCTTCTAGTTATTTCTCGTCTTCTTCTTTTTTTTTTCTAAATTCTTTTTTTTTCTGGTTCTCTTTATTTCCTCCTTATTTATTTATTTATTTTGTCAAAAACCCCGTTATAAAAGGCACAGATTACACTGATACCCCCGTAGGGATTCGTACTATCGGACTGGTACGCCCTGTATGGGGGTCTGGAATACGCAACCGCCGGACTCGACATGGGCATGCCCAGCGCCAAGACCTGGGAAATGAACCTCGTACAGGCGGTACGGAACGGTTCGTTTGCGGAATCTCGCGTCACGGACATGGCTACAAGGTCCGTGTCTTATTCTTTGGAATCGCACAAAAAGGGGGGCGAAGGGGGAAAGGAAAAGAGAAAAGGAAAAGGAAAAAAAGAGAAAGAAAGAGCACTAATACATTCAATCAGAATCATCGCCGCGTGGTACCAAGTCGGCCAGGACAAAGGCTTCCCCAGTCCCGGCGTAGGCATGCCAAAGTCCCTTACCGACTCCCACACCGTCATCGAGGGGCGAGATCCAAAGGCCCGCGGGACGATCCTCCAGGGGGCTATTGAGGGACATGTCCTTGTCAAGAATGAAAAGCATACGCTTCCGCTGCGGAATCTCCAGACGCTATCCATCTTTGGCTATTCGGCCAACACGCCGCCCAGGTGGACTCCCGCGGAGGATATCCAAGGGTCATGGACCATAGGCAAGGCCCCTGTGCTGGGACTCAACGAGTCCCAAACGGTGATTGCGCCCAGAGGAACTCTCTTCGGGGGTGGTGGCTACGGCGCAATCACGCCTGCGAGTTTCTCGTCTCCGCTGGATGCTTTGCTGGCAAAGGCAGCCAAGGACGGCTTCACGCTGCACCAGGACCTGGGCTCCAGCCAGCCATCTGTGAAGGCTTCCTCGGATGCCTGCATTGTCTTTGGGAATGCCTGGTCCGCCGAGGAGACGGACCGACCAGCCCTCCAGGACGACTACACGGATACGCTGATCCGGACAATCGCCAGCCAGTGCGCCAAGACGATTGTCGTCCTCCACAACGCAGGCATCCGAACCGTCGACGGCTTCGTGGACCACCCCAACGTCACGGCCCTTCTGTTCGCGCACCTACCGGGCCAAGAAAGCGGCGAGGCTCTCGTCTCCCTCCTCTGGGGCCAGTCCAACCCGTCCGGCAAACTGCCCTACACGGTCGCCCACTCGCAATCCGACTACGGCGTGCTGCTCAACCCTCTTACACAGGACAACAAGAACCCCCAGGCGGACTTCTCGGCCGGAATATACACCGACTACAAGTACTTTGAGGCGAACCACATCCAGCCGCGCTACGAGTTTGGCTTCGGGCTCAGCTACACACGATACGCCTACTCCGACATGGCGCTCCAAGGTCCGCTGGGAAATTTCCACAGCCAGTGGCCCCGGGGGAGGATCACCAGCGGCGGCCAAGAAGATCTGTGGGAGAGCATCGCGATCGTTTCGTGCACGATTGCGAATCGAGGGCCCGTAGATGGAGCGGAGGTGGCGCAGCTATATGTTCGCATACCGGGCACGAGGGCGAAGCAGCTTCGTGGCTTCTCCAAGGAGTTCCTCCAGGCTGGCAAGAAGGCGCGGGTCTCGTTTGCGTTGACGAGGCGGGATCTGAGTGTTTGGGATACGGGCGCACAGAGGTGGTTGCTGCAGAGGGGGCGGTATGAAATTTATGTTGGACGAAGCAGCGCCAAAGTGCCTCTTCGGACGACTCTTGATATCTGACTGAGGAGGAGAAAGCAGCGGAGTTGTATTGAATCGAGGGCTTTTATTTCCATTGGATGTAAAGTGTGTAGATGTGGTGAGTGGGAATACAAGCTGAGGCTTCATCTTCCCCGCTTGGGTTCTCCGGCCCTTTCGTGCTTGGTCGATGCTTCGATCTCGTGGCATTGGGGGAGTCAGTTGAACATGTAGACAGCAGCAAATCCTGTCGCACAAGACTACCTGCATTGAGTCATCTGAGACATCACTTCTGCGTTGTTGGGAGCATAGCGATCATCAGAAGAGGTGGTCCCGTCGAGCGAGGCCAGCAAGGGCGTATCTGGAGTTACGTTCACCCATTCGTACATGGCTTCAGAGGATCTGCAGCGTAGAGGTTTATCAAGATGAGTGGCTGCATGCTAGTTTCTCACGCTTGTGTTGTTTTCTTGGCCAAGTTTTCTGTTCGCGTTCGACAGTGCCGTGTCGTACGTGTTTGTCGTCGGAAGTGCACCGAATTGAGCATCGTCAAGACACGAGCGACGTGATTTGTAGATTTGAGAGTTGAGAAACCCTATTTGGCCTTCACGGAGCGCACAGGAGAACTCCTATTGACACTTTTGTAATGCGATGGAGGATGCGGCAGCCAGATGATTGTCTCCGACGAATGATGTCTTGTGGTTGGCGCGTTTGAAAATAGCTGACCACGGTGCGCAATCGTTGTGCGAGAGGATAAGTGTCCGTACAGCTACAGCTTCTTAGTAAACTTTTGCTTAGATCTGTCCAACAAGCTAAGTCAGATAGGCAGAGTGCCCGAGTGGTCCAAGGGGATTGACTTGAATGAGGCCTCTCATCAGCTATCAATTACGTTCGCGTGCGCAGGTTCGAACCCTGTCTCTGTCGACTGAAACTTGTTTTTTTGTGGGTTTTCCCTCTGACCTTTTTTTACCCCGCGCCACATACAAGTAAGTGGTTCGGCGGTCACCGTGAACGTGATCTTGCACAACTTTTCGTTTCCTTTTTTTGTGCCTTTTTTTTGTTTTCTTTGCAACGTCAGGTCCGTTTGCTAGGACGATAAAAGAGATACTTGATTGACTTTTTCCTAGTCACCAGTGCGATAAGCCGTCAGGTGATCCGCCACTGCAACCCTGCCTACCTACCCTATGCTAGCACAAAATGTCACGGCACTAGAAAGTAGAAATAGGTTAAAACTCTATAACTATCTAGTAAAGATAAAAAAATAAGAAAAACTAAAGAGAAAAAAAGGAAAATAATTCTCTGCTATATTCTATATATATTAGTAGTTCTCCCTTCCCTTTTATTATGTTTTTCTAGGTTTCCTTTCTTTATTTATACCTATTTATATCCTTTTATACTTATTAGTAAATCTAAACTTATCTGTGTTTTTAGTGTTATTATTATAACTTATAATATTACCCCCTCTTTCCCTTTTAATAGTTATAGCCTTATAATATAATAATTTAGCCTGCTTTAAAATATCTCTCTTTATAGGTTTTATTTATTATATAAATATTAGTTATATAAATATATTATTACCTATAGCCTTAGGTAGTAAGCCCTTTTATAAGGTATAATAATATAGCTATTTTATAAGATTATATAGTAAGCTAGTAGTATCTAGGTTTATATTATAAAATAATTTAAGCTTTATTAGCTACTATTAGAGTTAGCTAGTATTATATTAGTATATATTTTTACCTATTCCTTACTATATAACCTTATACTAGAGTTTACTATGCTAAATATAAAATATAATAATACCTTTTAATTTATAATATAAATCCTTATTTACTAGTTTTTATATTAATTATTTATTTTTTTATTTAAGGAGGGGATTTATTGCTATTTTTTATAGTTTTAAGGTATAGAATTAATAGTAAACTTTAATAATAGTTAGTAAATTTAATTTAAAAGTATTTCTTTATTATAATAGAATTTAATATAATTTTATATATAGATTATTTAATTTTTTGCTTAGTTAGTTAAATACCTATTCTCTTTTATTTATATAAATAAAGTTTTCTATATTAAAGTTAATTTTTTATTATTTTTAATTTATATTTTTAGCTTATTAAGTCTATACTTACTATATATTTCCTTATACTACCTTTATTACTATTTAAATTTACTTTACTACTTATTATGCCTTTTTATATATTATTTTTATTAATAAAAAGTTAAATTTTCTTATATATACCTTTTAATTAAAGCTTATTTATAGCTTAAAGCTTATTTTAATTTAGAATAGTAATAGTCTTATTAATTTTTATAGTAAAGAAGCTTATACTATATTTATAAATAAAAGTAATTCTAACTAATTATTTTAAGTATAATTTATTAATAGTTAAAGTTATTATACTAAGTACTAATTTATAATTTTAGTTTATTTATTAGTTTTTAAGTATTTTACTATTAATAACTATACTTTTATTTTTATTATTTAGTAAAGCTCTTACTAAAACTTTAAAATAAACTATATTCCTTAATTTAATATAAGGGTTTCTAGTGTTTCTATATATTACTATATATATTTAAAGAATAATTAAGCTATTTACTTTACTATAGTTATTTTATAGTATAGTATTAAGTATAACCTTTTTAATAAATAGTTTATTACTATAAAAACATTATTATAACTATATTTATTCTTTAGTAGTATTATAAAATTTATTATAAAGTGCTATTATAATTAGTTAGGTATTTATAAAGGTTATAATTCCCTTAGTATTTTATTTTAAGGTACTTATACTTAGTAGTAGGTATAATAATTTATAATATATTAGGATATATTTCCTTATATTTATAGCTATTAGTATTAGTTTTTTAGTAATTAAAGAGTTTTATTTTTTTTAGGGTAAGCTAGTATTTTTTACTTATAGACTTTTATAATTAGTTTTATTTATAGAAACTCTTTATTAAGTACTACTAGTTATTCTTTATAAAGTAAATTCCTATTATATTCCTAGAATTTTTTATTATTTACTTTTTTTTAATATACTTATAAAGATTTTATCTTTTTTTTATTTTTATATATTTTTATATAAAATCTTTTAAATTAATAGTGTTAGAATTGCCCTTAATGGCATAACCTCAGTGGAACGGCACAACCTTAGGAAGGCCTAATTTATAGATGCTAATTAGGCGCATTATGTAATTAGACCTACTAACCCTAACGCTAGTAGAAAACTCTATATATAACGCTACCTTCCTTAGTCTAGCTTTTTTAGCTTTATTATTATTAATACTAATACATTATATTTATAACCCTTTTTACACTAGTGCTTTATTTATTATTTAATAACCTTTCTAAGGTTATATTAATACTAATTAGTAGTTACTATTAACTATAGATTTATAAGGTATTTCCTAATAAAGAAGAGATAACTTTTATAGTATTTAAGACTACTGTTTTTATGCTAAAAAAGGTAGCTTTATAATAATAAAAGTATAGCTAAACTTTATTAAAGAGAATAGCTTTATATTCTAAACCTAAATACCTTTTCTATTTATTATAAAGAAAATAAATTAAGCTAGGCTAAACTATTAATAATAATATAGCTTTATTATAAATAAAAGATAAAATATAAGAAATAATTAAAAACTAGAGTTTAAAAAAGGAAAGAGCTCTATTAACTATTAGCTTAATTTACTTAATAAAGAATTTATTACTAAGAAGGCTATACCTATTTAATAGTGCTATTTTACTAGAATAAAAAGGTATATTTAAAAACCCTAACTTAATAATAGTATTAATAGTTATACTAAATAACTATATAGCTTATATTATTTAGTACTATAAAGAGTAAGGCTAGAGAGAAAAAAAACTTCTTAAGAACTTTTAAAATAATTTTTATAACTAAACTCTTAAACACTTTAAGAAAATTAGAATATATATTTAAAGTAGCCTAAGGGACCTCCTATAAAAATATAGAATTCTACTTAATAAAGGCACTAAGGAGTTTATTATACTAAATCTTTATAAGCTTTTTAAGTATACTAAAAAGTAAATTATAATACTATTTCTAGTACTAAAAATAAAAATAATATTACCTAACTATCTATTACCCTACTATCTAACTTTACTAGTAATTAGCTAATTTTAAAGACCTTAAGAAAAACTATAATAAACCCCTAACTCTCTTTAGAGGTATAGTAATAAGAATATACTATTAAACCTTAACTAAAACCTTTACTTTGCTTAATAATAATAGTATCCTTCCCTATATAATATAAATACACTTTATTATAATAACTAATATCTAGAGGACTTCTATAAACCCCCTAAAAAATAATACTTAGAATTCTTATACCTTAATAACCCTATACCTTTATAAAGCTCTTTTTATTAATAAAGTAGGACTATAAATAACTAAATCTATAGAATCCTTAGTAAGCTTAGTAAAATTTATACTAAGAAAGATAAATATATTAGTAAAATATATAACTTTATAACCCTAAAGGTTAATATCTTTATAGATAAATATAGAAGATATAATATCCTATAAAATATATAGAATAAAGCATTCCTTATAATATTATTAAAGGATGCTTTTATATACTATTTTAATAACTTAGCTAATAAAAACCTAACCTATAAAGAGCTTATTTAATAGATTAAAACTTACTTTAAAACTAAAAGTAACTAGTAATTTTATTAAATTAAGTGGAATAATATAATATTAAGAAAGGTTATTAGTAAGAACCTTAATAAGTTTAAGCTTTAATACTTAGATATTCTTATTAATAGCCTTAAGAAAATTTACTATAGCCTTTTTAATTCCTTATTAGTAAATATATAACTATAGTAATAACTACTAATTACTATTAATAGTGTCTTTAAATACTACCTTACTATATTTAATTATATACCTACCTATAAAGGTATAGTTAGTAACTTAAGAAAATGCCTTTATATAAATAAAATAATTATATTATTATAATAAATAATAAAAGAACTACTAAAAAAGAAAGATAATAAGACTCTCTTTATAAATAGGCACTATAGATAAGTATAAGGCTTATATTTAGGGTAATATAACTATAAAAAACCCTAGTTTCTTTAAAAATACTTTATTTATAGTAAGAAAGGCTATTAATTAACTAACTACTTTAAGATTAAGTAATAAAAGGCTAAAGAAAAGTAGTAAAAAAGTAATAAATATAGGAATATACCTATAAATAAGAAATTTATAGTATTTCTCTAAGCTTTTAAAGATTTCTTTATTAATAATAATAATAAAAAGGAGTAAAAGAATACTAATAACTATATATAGAAGGTAGTAAATATATTCTTTACTTCTTAGGAAGATAAGTAGTCTAACTAAGATAATAGCTAAATAATATATACTTAATTCTTTATAACTAAACTTAAAAATTAGCCCTAAAGGGACTATTCTAATAGCTTATAACTCTTATAGCTACTTAAAGATTAGGCATTTAAATATAGTTTAGTTAGCACTAATTTATATACTAAACCTAACCTTCTTACTCTCTAATGCTTTATCTTTAAAGAAAGATATTTTAAAGAGGTTTTCTAAGGAATTCTCCCTAATACTAGTATAATAAGAATTTCTATAGCTAGATTAGTATAAGCAAAAGCCTTATTAAAGCTAATACTATATTTTAAAATTAAAGGCTTTAAGTAATATAAAGTTAACTTTAAAGTTAGCTTAGCTACTTTTTCTAGTATTCTTTATCTTTTAATAGTCTTTAGCACTATTAACTTTTATATTCTTAGCTTAATAACCCTATTTTTATATTATATTATAGATATAGATAGCATAGGTATTAAGCTTAATAACCTTACTAATATACTTATCTAAGGGAATAAAAAAGTTCTAGTTATTAAAAAATAGGGATATCTATAGTAAACCTTATAAGCTAATAAGGCTATAGCTTTTTACCTTTTTAAGACTAAAATTTAATAACTTTATTATTAATTTAGCTACTTATTAATTTAAAGACTAGTTAAATTACTAAAGTAAGCTAGTAAAAATGTAAACTATAAGCTTATTAGGAAACTTACTAATAAATACTACTAATACTAACTTAATAGTAAGGCTTTTAAAAGGTTTAAATTCTTATTAAAAAATAACCTTAACTTTAACTATAAAATTATTATTAATATCCTATAAATTAATAAATAACCTATTTTTTATATTATTAATATTACTATAGCTTTTTAAGCTACTTACTTCTTTAACTAAAGAAAGTAAAAGGTATATAATATATAAAATACTCTTAAAGAATACTAAATTAATATCTATTTAAGCCCCTTAAATTAAATTACTAGTAATACTAAAAAGAACTTTGCTTTTACTAAATTTAAGCATTTAGTATGCCTTTTAGTAATTAATACTAATAAAGTCCTAGTAAAGGTATACTATAGTATTAATAAAATAAAAAAATACTACCTTTTTTTAAAATAAGTATATAATATTATTAAGGAGAAGGTTAGTAATATACTAACTATTAATTAATAGCTTTAAATAGTGGTAAAAGTGGTTAATAACTTAGTAGGCCTTAATAGCCTTATACTAATATTACTAGTCTTTAGTATATACCTTTATATAATAATAGAGTTATTACTAAGCCTATTAATAGCTTAAAGGGTAGTAGCATTATAATAAGCCACTAAGGAAGCCTAAAAATACCTTATAAAACGCTAATTCTAGGAAGCTATAGGTACCTAGAATAGACTTAATACTATACTAGTTCACTAGCTTTTACTATAGTTTAATATATATATATAGTAAGAGAAAGAAGGCTAGTATAGCCTTTATAAGCTTCTAGCTACTATAGGGAAGACTTATACTATAGATATACTAAATAGCTTTATTAATTTTTATAGTACTATTATTAAGCCTTATAAAATACCTACTAATAATACCTAAGCACTAAAGTTAGTAGGTATTATTAGGAATAACTCTTTAGTTAAAAAACTAAAGGGTAAAGTCTTAATAATAAAAATAATTATAATAGTTACTACTAAAGGTAAACTACTAAGTTTTTACCTAAAGAGTAGAACTTTAGTAATAAGGCTAACTACCTTAAAGGCTATTAAAGCTTTAAGGAAATAAGGCTACCTAAAAAAGCATTCTATAATAGCACTTACTATAGAGATATAAAGGGTTAACTTTAATTATAAAAATAAAGAGAAAAAAAAAGGAAAATAAGGGATAAAATAGAAAAGAGAAAATAGTTTAACTTTATTAAAAAGAGAGAAAGCTAAACTTAGTCTCTTTCTTAAGGATAATAATAAGGGTTTTAATTTAAATTATTAGTATTAAGGGATAGAATTAGAAAGAGAAGAATATTTAACTCTCTTAGGAAAAGGAAAAGGTAATATTATAAAAGAAGTAAAGATACCTAATATTAGTCCCTTTATTAAGGATAATAATAAGGGTTTTTACTTAAGTTATTCCTATTAATAAATAAAACTAAAAAGAGAAAGTAAATAAAAAAAGTATAAATTAAAGATTAAAGCTAAGCTTAGCTCCTTAAAGGTAGATAATAAAGAGAGTTTTTACTTAAATTATTACTACTATAGTAAGAGACTAAGGAATAATAAGGGGAGAAAGGATATTAGCCTTAATAATAGGGATAATAATAAAGGTTTTTACCTAAATTATTACCTTTAAAAGAAAGGATTAAAAAAAGAAGGGGGTATAATTATAGGGAATAGTAATTCTATCTTTAAATAGCTTATACTAAGTAATTTTAATAGCTATTACTAGATTTATCCTAAGTATAGGTAAGGGATAACTAAACCTATAATATAAGAAGGGGTAGATAATAATAGTAAAATTAGCTAACCTAAGTAGGATAATAATAAGGGTTTTAACCTAATTTATTACTAATAAGGGATAGAACTAAAAAGAAAAGGAGAACTAATAATAGCTAGCCTAAATTATAATAAATATACTACTTATAATAGTATATCTTTAAGAGAAGGGTAGCTAAGATTTTATAGAATATAGGAGGAATAAGAAAAAGGCACCTATATAAAAGAAAGTGTATTTTTATTAATAAAAAAGAAAGAAGACTTCTAGATTATAATTACCCTTAGAAAAGAAGGTAAAATTACTACTAAGGGTATACCTTTTAAAGCCTTTAATAAGAAAGAAATTAATATATTACTAGTAAAAGATATATTTAAATTTATAGAGTTTAACCCTAAAAAATATAGAAACTAATGCCTTTTTTGCTTATAAATAGTTTAGGAAGTTAAAGGTAAGGGAACCTTTTTACTATATAAGAAATTATATTTTATAATCTAAGGCTATAGTAATTAAAAGAAGGAAATAATTCTTATATAAGCACTTATAATTTAATAGGCTAGCTAATAACTTATTATAGCGCTAGCCTTATTACTTATAAAAAAGAAAATTTTCCTCTAGCTAAGAGATATTACCTAAGTATATATATAATTATAAATAAACCTTAGCTAGCTTATTATTATAAAGCTTCTGCAATAAATTAAACACCTTTATCCTAAAAATATAATAATAAAGGTAATTAAGCCTTTATATAGCATTATAAAGGTAGGAATACATTAGTAAGTAATATACTCTAACCACTATAAAGAGATATTAAAGATAGTTACTTTTAGCTATAACCTATACTTCCTAATTACCTCTAAAGATAATAATAACTTTAAGCTTATTAAAATGCAAATAGATAATACCCTTAGCCTTAGTAATATAAGGTTTTTTAATAAAGAAAAAGAAAAGCTTTAGAGAGTAGGTTTTATAGCTAAACTAAAGTATATATTAAGTGCTAAGGACCCCCTTATCTTTAATAGCTATATTCTAATAGACTATAGCAATAGTATAGTTAAGCTAAACTAAAAAGGCTAAAGTAAAAAGCTTATAATAATAGAAATTAAGAATAAAATAACTATAAAGAACTAATATATTTAATAATAAGCTCTTAGAGTATATATCTTAAGTGTATGCTAACTAAAGGTACTTTTTAACCTTTTTATAATAGTATAATATTAAAACCCTAACTAAACTAATATAAATAAGCTTAATAAGAGAATAAGTTAGTAAATTAAGAATTCTAACTAAGGGATTTACTATATCCTACTTAACCTTTAATTAGTAGTATTATATATATTTATAGATAGGTCTTTTGCAAATAATAAAGACCTAAGCTTTTAAATTAGATTTATAATTATTCTAGGTAATAAGGTAAAAAGTAATATTAATATAGAATTTAAGCTTTAAGGGAATATTATTATATATAGCTTAATAAAGAGTAAGAGAGTTATAAGGAGTACTCTTACCTCTAAGCTATATAGAATAGTCTAGGGCGCAGATATAGTATACGCACTAAGAGTTACTTTAAATATAATTATAAAGAAGCTATAAAAAGTATATATTCTAATAATAATCTATATAAACTCTTTTTCCCTATATAAATGCCTTATAAAGCTAGGAATAATAAAAGAAAAACGGCTTATAATTAACATTATAGCCCTCTAATAATTATATAAGCATTATAAGCTTATAGAAATTCAATAGATTAATAGGAATAATAACATTACAGATGTAATAATAAAGGCAATGCTAAATAAGGCTTTTAAAAGCTTTATTAATAATAATAAGATAAGAATTTAGGTAGAAGGATAGGTAAAGAGAGAAGCAGCTAATTAATAGGAATTAGTTATAATAAATAAGGCTATAGAGGCTAAAGAATTTTTATATAATTAATTTAGTATAAAGCTAGCTAATTAGAGACATTCTTTTTAATTAAGGAATTTATATATATTAATAATAACACTCTCTATTTTTTTATATATTTTTTTAGCTACTTTTTAAGCAATTTCTCTTTATTAAAAAAGAGAGAATTTATAAGTATTAAAATTACCCTTAATAGCATAACCTTAGTAGAATAGCATAACCTTAGGAAGGCCTAATTTATAGATGCTAATTAGGCGCATTGCGTAATTAGACCTACTGACCCTAACGCTAGTAGAAAACTCTGCATATAACGCTACCTTCCTTAGTCTAGCTTTTTTAGCTTTATTATTATTAATACTAACACATTGTATTTATGACCCTTTTTGCACTAGTGCTTTATTTATCATTTTATAACCTTTCTAAGGTTATACTAATAAATAGTATACTTTAAATATTTATAGTCTCTCTAGCTTATATATTATATACTTATAATAGTATTTTAAATTTTTCTAAACTTAATAAAACCTATTCTCTTTATACTTTCTATTTCTTTTTTTATATACTTAGCTTTTTTATTTTTTATAAGAGTATATTAATAGCTATATTTTATTTTTTAGATTAAAAGTATATTTTAAAGTAAAATTTAAAGAGAAATTTACTTTATTAGGCTTATTATACTATAAGTTACTTTTTTATAGTAAAGAATTCTAATCTATAGTAATTTATTATTATTTATATTAGTTTTTTACTTTAAAGTTTAGTTAACTTTAGTCTTTATTCTTTAAATAACTAAACTATTACTAAGAGCTTCTTATTTAGAATTCTATAATTCCCTTTTACTAATAATATTATTTTTAAAAAATATATAATTAAGTACTACTTATTATTATCTTTTTATAAGAGAATCCTTAAGACTACTTTATTTAATAAGTTTATTTTTACCTATATTTCTCTCTTTAAGTTATAATACTATAAAACTAGTGTAAATATTATTTTTTTCTTTATTTTTTAGAAGGCTTCTTTATATACCTCTAATTATTTCTATTTTATATCTTTATAGGTTAGGTTATTTAGTAGTTAGGTAATTTAGCTATATTCTTTAATAAATTTTTAATAAAATCTATAAAACCCTAGGAATAACTATACTTTCTTAACCTTTTAAGGCCTTTTTTACTTTACTATTATTTAAATTTTCTTTAGGTTAATAAGTATTTCTTCTATAGACACTATAAATCCTAAGAATTAGGTTTTTATTATATTAAACTTATATTTTTAAATATTTACTTAAAGTTCTATACTCTATAGTCTTTAAAGCACTTTTTAAATATATAAAATATACTTTTCTATATTTTTTAAAAAGATTAGAATATTATCTATATATACTATATATATTATATTTAGTAAGTCTTTTAATATTTTATTTATAAATTTCTAGTATATTACTAAACCTTCTATAAATCTAAAGGGTAATACTTTATAGTAAAAGAAGCTATATTATATTTAGAATATTATTATTTATTTTAAATCTAAGTATATTTAGATTTTATTAAAAGCATTTTAAATATTTAGCTTTATATAGATTTTTACTTATTAAAGCATTATAAAAGTCTTAAAAATTAATAATAATAAATATTACTTTTTTTCTAAAATTATATTTAACTTTTAAAAGTTTATATAAAATTAAAGAGATTTATTTAGCTTTTTTATAAAAAGTATTAGTATAATATATCTACCCTTACTTAGTATAATAAAGTTCCTTCTAAGATTTTCTATTAAATAATTTTAAATAGCTTTTAATTTCTTTAAAAAGTACCTATATAATAGTATAAATAGTAGTTTTTTAAGTAAATATCCTTTTTTAATTCTAATTTAATAGTTAACTCCCTTTTTATATAGTAGTAGTTTTTTAGTAGCTTTTTTACTAAATACCTTTACTAAATTATAGTATTTTTTAGGGAGCTTTTTTTAGATTTATTTTATTAGGTTTTAGTTATCTTCCTTAAGTCTTAATAGTAGTTTACCTTTTACTATTTATTTCTTTTTAGACTAAATATAAGCTTTTAGTTTTATTAAGGAAAATACTTTTACTTAATTATCTTTTTTTTATATATTATATATAAACTCTATAGTACTAATAACTACTAGTAGTATTACTAGTATTTTCTTAACCTTTAGTATTTTATTTAGTCTTTTTAAAATCTAAATAATAGGTTTTCTTTATTTTTTATTTACCTTTTACTTTTTATTTTTTTTTAAAAGCTTATTTCTTTTTTTTATATCTCTTTAGTGTTTTAGGTTTATTTTCCTTAGTTTTAATAAGTCTTTTAGGGTTTAAAAAATAAGTTATAGTAGCTTTAAATCTCTAAGGGTAGGCTTATCCTTAAGCTAAATAATTTTTTAAGTTATTAAATTTAGTAGTAATTTATTCTTTTCTATCTATTTTAGCCCTAAAATAAGGTTTTATAACTTAATATTTAATTTTATTATTAAATATTAAGTCTTTTATTAATAGTTAATAGTAAGATTTAGCTTTTACACTTTAATAACTATATATTCTAGCTTTCTATTAAATTCTATAATTAATATAGAATCTTTAAGTTCTTTTAATAGTATATTTAATTATTAGTTTAATAATATTATTACTTATAGGCTTATAAATATATATTTTCTTACTTTAGTATTAATAAGTATAGTAATTTTTAATTTATATTTATTAAAATTTATTATAGCTTTTATTAGAAATTAGGGTTCTCTTAATATCTTTATAAGATTAATTAATACTATATTTATTTTCTACTTTTTATAACTTTTACTTAAAATAAAGTCTTTTTTCCCTAAGCCTCTTTATTTTTTAAATACTATTTCTTTTCTATCCCTTTTTTTTTTTATAGCATTAATTATTATATTTTTCTAGGGGTAGTTATATATAAAGTATTCTTTCTATTTATACTTAAAGTACTAACTCTCTTTATAAGCCTTCTATAGTTTTAATATTAATAGCTATAAAGCTTATTAACTTTTAATATTTACTTAAAGTATTTTAAATTTTTATTTAATTTTTAGTGTATTTTTTTAGGCTTTTTAGTCTTTATTAGTAGCTAAAAAGAATTTTCTATAAGTAATATTATTATATTCTATAGTAATTTTAATTAAATTAATAAAAGTCTTTTTTTTATTTATAAAAGCTATTACTAAGCTTATATACTATTAGTTTAATAGTTTTTAAAAAAACTTTTCCTTAAAAAAGCTCTCTTTAATTTCTTTAATATATATATATTTATAGAAAAAGGTTTTAAATTTATAAAATCCCTTTATTTTTATTTTTAAAAACTAAAACTTTTAATAAGCTTTTATATATTAATTTAAATTAAAGAAAATAGAATTTAAATAGTTAATTACTTTCTAAATAGTATTAATAGTTTAAGATTTATTTAGTTTATAAATAGTGTTTAAATATTATTAAGCTTTGCCCTTAGTTTAAAACTATATATATACTACTTTTACTATTTTATTTATATATTAATTATTATTATATTATATTTTATTAGTAATTTTTCCTTTTTAAAACTTATAAATAGGCTTTTTTTTATTATTAAAAGGCTTTAGGTTTAGAATCTTTACTAATTATTTTATAACTAATATAAGTATAACTTTAATTATTTAAGGAATTTACTTTCTATATACCTTTTAGTGTAATTTAAGTAATTTAGAAAAAACCTTTTAGTTTTTATTTTCTAGCATAGTAATTCTTTTATTTTATTATTTAATTATATTCTAATAAATACTATATTAAATATATACTTTTTCTAAGTTTTATTTAGAATTTAGTAGCTAGTTTCTTTCTAATATTTCTTTAACTTTAGCTAATTTTATTATAGTTTTTTAGTAAATTTTATTTACTTAGCTTATAGCCTTATTATAATATATAATTACTAGTTCTAAGTGTTTATTTTAAACTTAAACTATATTAATAAATTCCCCTATTATTTTAAGAAGTATTTTTTACTAATTATATACTTCTTTTATAAAAGTAAATAATATATTTTAATTAATTTAATTAAAATCTTCTTTCTTTTTAATTTTTATTTTATTTACCCTAGTAATATTTATTTATAGTATAAGGATTTATTTATTATATTCTTTATATTATTAAGCAATTTCTTTTTTATATTTTTTTATATTACTTTGCTAAGTATTTACCTATAGGGCTTCTTTTTAATTAGTTATAAGATATTTATTTTAAAGAATATCTTTAAGTTTAAAAATTACTTCTTTTACTATAAAAGCTAGTATTTATTTTCTTTTTTCTTTAATTATATTTAAAGTAATAAGTTTTATTTATATTAGAATTGCCCTTAACAGCATAACCTTAGTGGAACAGCACAACCTTAGGAAGGTCTAATTTATAGATGCTAATTAGGCGCATTGCATAATTAGACCCACTAACCCTAATGCTAGTGGAAAACTCTATATATAACGCTACCTTCCTTAGTCTAGCTTTTTAGTATTATTATTAACACTAATATATTATATTTATAACCCTTTTTACACTAATGCTTTATTTATTCTTTTATAACCTTTTTAAGGTTATATTAATACTAATTAGTAGTTACTATTAACTATAGATTTATAAGGTATTTTCTAATAAAGAAGAGATAACTTTTATAGTATTTAAAACTACTGTTTTTATACTAAGGAAGGCAGCTCTATAATAATAAAAGTATAGCTAAACTTTATTAAAAAGAATAGCTCTATATTCTAAACTTAAATACCTTTTCTATTTATTATAAAGAAATAAACTAAGCTAGGCTAGCTTATTAATAATAATATAGCTTTATTATAAATAGAAAATAAAATATAAGAAATAATTAGAAACTAAAGTTTAAAAGGGAAGAGAGCTTTATTAACTATTAGCTTAATCTACTTAATAAAGGATTTACTACTAAGAAGGCTATGCTTATTTAATAGTGCTATTTTATTAGAATAAAAAGGTATATTTAAGAACTCTAACTTAGTAATAGTATTAGTAATTACACTTAATAACTATATAGCCTATATTATTTAATACTATAAAGAGTAAAGCTAGAGAGAAAAAGAACTCCTTAAGAACTTTTAAAATAACTTTTATAACTAAACTCTTAAATACTTTAAGAAAATTAAAATATATATTTAAAGTAGCCTAAGGGACCTTTTATAAAAATATAGAATTCTACTTAATAAAGGCACTAAAGAGTTTATTATATTAAACCTTTATAAGCTTTTTAAGTATACTAAGAAATAAATTATAATACTATTTTTAGCATTAAAAATTAAAATAATATTATCTAGCTACCTATTACCTTACTACCTAACCCTATTAGTAGTTAGTTAATTCTAAAGACCTTAAAAAAAACTATAATAAACCCCTAACCCTTCCTAGGGGTATAGTAATAGGAATATACTATTAAACCTTAACTAAAACCTTTATCTTACTTAGTAATAATAATATCTTTCTCTATATAATATAAATACACCTTATTATAATAACTAATATTTAGAGAATTTCTATAAACCCTCTAAAAGATAGTACCTAGAGTTCTTATACCCTAATAACCCTATACCTTTATAAAGCTCTTTTTATTAATAAAGTAGGACTATAGATAACTAAATCTATAGAATCCTTAGTAAGCTTAGTAAAATTTATACTAAGGAAAATAAATATACTAGTAAAATATATAACTTTATAACCCTAAAGGTTAATATTTTTATAGATAGATATAGAAGGTATAATATCCCTTAAAATATATAGAATAAAGCATTCTCTATAATGTTATTAAAAGATGCTTTTATATACTATTTTAATAACTTAGCTAATAAGAACCTAACCTATAAAGAGCTTATTTAATAGATTAAAACTTACTTTAAAACTAAAAGTAACTAGTAATTTTATTAAATTAAGTGAAATAATATAATATTAAGAAAGGTTATTAGTAAGAACCTTAATAAGTCTAAGCTTTAATGCTTAGATATTTTTATTAATAGCCTTAAGAAAATTTACTATAGCCTTTTTAATTTCTTATTAGTAGATATATAACTATAGTAATAACTACTAACTACTATTAATAGTGTCTCTAAATACTGCCTTACTATATTTAACTATATACCTACTTATAAAGGTATAGTTAGTAACTTAAGAAAATACCTTTATATAAATAAAATAATTATATTATTATAATAAATAATAAAAGGACTACTAAAAAAAGAAGATAATAAAACCCTTTTTATAGATAGGCGCTATAAATAGGCATAGGGCTTATATCTAAAGTAATATAACTATAAAAAACCCTAATTCCTTTAAAAATACTTTATTTATAGTAAGAAAGGCTATTAGTTAACTAACTACTCTAAGATTAAGCAATAAAAGGCTAAAGAAAAGTAGTAGAAAAGTAATAAATATAGGAATATACCTATAGATAAGAAATTTATAGTATTTCTCTAAGCTTTTAAAGGTTTTTTTATTAATAATAATAATAAGGAGAAATAAAAGAATACTAATAACTATATATAAAAGGTAGTAAATATATTCTTTATTTCTTAAGAAAATAAGTAGTTTAACTAAGATAATAGCTAGATAATATACACTTAGTTCTTTATAACTAAGCTTAAAAATTAGCCTTAGAGGGACTATTCTAATAGCCTATAACTTTTATAGCTACTTAAAGACTAGGCATTTAAATATAGTTTAGTTAGCACTAACCTATTGTGTCGGCTGGGAACAACCACCCTAAAAAGTTATGCTATACACTAAGAAAGAAAGGTTATGTAAATCTTAAAGAAGTAAAACTGTTAAGACTGGATGGGTAGATACTAGTGGAGTGAAGACTAAGATGCAGATGCCTTGTAGCTAGGAAGCTAGAAGGTAGGTAGTGATGCTTAAAGGTGTAAATCTCTAGCCTCTATTATATATATATACGCTCCCCTTTTTATACTCTTAGCTAGGTTATAGCAAGCTTAAAGTAAGAGTATAACTTACCCTTTTTTCCTTATGCCCTTAGCCTAAGCGTAGGCAGCCTAGCTATAATAAAGTACTCCCTCTCCTTTATAATTACCCTTAATTATATAGTCCGCTACTAGGTTGCTGCCTATTTGCTGCCTAAAATATTTATTATTCTAAGACTTATAACCTAGCTTATGCATAGAAAAGGTAATATTATTATATATATAGTAAGTTACGCTTATATAAATTAGGAATTTTTCCACACCTGCCTGTAAACATTATTTAGCTACTACTTAGCAGTAAGCTATATTAGTATTTAATGTAATTTATTAATAGCTTTTATAATTACCTAATTAGGTAATAGACTGCCTTATATCTCACTACTAAGGGGATTAGCTAGTCCCCCCCTAATATATATAAATATCCCTTATTTTTTCCACTTCCCTACCTTCTCTTTTTCCTTCTTATAAGCCTTATTAACCTTTATAAGTTAGCCCCTTAGCTTTAAGGTAGTAGCTTTATAGCTACTGCCTTTATTTTATTTCCCTTAGCTAATATCTAGGTTTAGCATTAAGATATCTTCTTTTGCTTTAATTACCTTTATTTTTTTACTTTAACTTCCACCACTCTCTTACTTATCTATAAGTTATCTTCTAGCTTTATAGCAGCAGCTTTATAGCTACTACCTTCTTATATTCTAACTTTTATTAACTTCTAGGTCTAGTATTAAGATACTATTCTTATTATTTTACTTTATTTATTACTACTACTTTATTTATTTCTAGGTCTCTTTTTTATTTTTTTTTTTTTTTAATACTATTATTAGTAAGTGCCCTTTATTCTTTTATTAGCTAAAATGCTACTTATTCTTAGCTAGGTTATTATAATAAGTCCTCCTTATCCTAAAGCTTTTATAACTCTAAAAAATACTTATAGCTATACTTATATTACGCCTCCTATACTAGGCAGTCCCCCTTCTCTAGGCCCTAAGCCTACTATTTAGACTACTATAATATAAGTATAGTTCCTTCCTAATAAGCTTATTACTAATCCTTTGCTAGATTTAAGAGACCTCCCTACTTATACTATAGTTTATAGCTTTATACTTAGGTAGTTAAGCTACTTACTATGCTTTATATAGATAAAGATATACATTCTAAATATATTTATACTAGGTAAGCTATGCCTATTAAGTGTGCTTCTCTTTTTAAAAGTAAGTACTTATAGCTAGGTTGCTTTATTATTACTAATATTTTATAAATTTAAGTTTAAAATGCATAGTTTATTAGAAAAATAATAAATAATATAATAAGGTAAGTGCCTTTAGTGTTTTTTTTTCCCTTTACTTTTTCCTTATTAGTAAGTTACTACTAATATTAATATAGTTAATACCTACTTAGGTATGCCTTTACTAGTATACCTTTAAATTAATAGGATAGAAAACTAATAATAATAAGTATTATAAGATTCTAGTATAGTATATATTATATTATTGCCTTATCCTTAAAGCTAACTTACTACTATAGGGTCTGCTTAGCATTATTATATCCCTTAAAAATGCCCTCTAGTTAGCTAAGTATACTAATAAGTATATATATGCTTTAAAAGCTTATATAAATACTAACCTTAAAGTAGAGCGTGCCTACTATTAAGAAGTTACTATTAAGTAGTAATATAAGGTAAACACTCTCTTTATAGGTATTAATATTTTAAACTATTTAAGATATATTTATAAATATACTACTATAGTATATATAACCTATTATCCTATTAGTAGTGCTACTAACTTACTACTAAGGCTATAGTTATAATTAAGCTTTTTTACTAGTGCTTATTAGGCTTTATATTTTCCTTACCACTCTATAGGATTTAATAGGAAATTTAGCAGTTATAGGCAATAGGGAGGCTAACGTTAATAATAATAAGTAGCATAGTTACAGTGTGCCTAGTGTAATTAGTCTATATATATGTTTTTTTTTTAAAAAGAATTATAAGCTTAGCGTAGCTATGCAACTAGGGTTTTTTTTTTATAAAAAAAATAAATAAATAAATAATACTAATCTGCTTAATTAGCTCTCTATATGCTTACTATAAACTAGCTACTAGCTTTTCTTTGTATTCCTTAATTATATCTTTAGTATTAAAGTCTCTTTATAATACCTAAGAATTCTTAAAGCTATTATAGCCCTTTTACTTAACTAGATATTTTTACCTCTTTTCTTTATATTTATAAAAGATAATTTCTTTAACCTTATAAAACTTAGCTTTATTATTAATAAATAGCTATAAGGTCTCTACTTAAGCTATAGTTAAGTCTCCTTTAAACTATTTTAAACTTATAATATTAAAAATATTATATAACTATATTATTAGGGGAAGCTTTAAATAATATACTAGTTTATAGTTACTAACCTTTTTAATTACTTAAAATAGTTCTAGGTACTTTACTATAAGCTTCTTACTAGGATATTATAGGTTAATATTCTTTATAGAAAGAAGTATAAAGTTACTAACTTTAAACTATATTAGTTTTCTTTTCTAATTATAGTACTTTATATATTATTTCTATATACTACTAAGTAGCTATTTAATCTTAGTATACTTATTATATAGTTCTTTAACCTATAGATTAGCTTATTAGTTAATAATATTAAGTGGTCTAATAACTTAGTTAGGGCCTCTAGGTTAGTAACCTTATAGTAACTCCACTAGTGTGTAGCTATAAGCGGAGTAATAGCTTATATTATAAGTAAATTAGGTAAGTAAGAAGTAATCTAACTAGTTAGTTTACTTAGTGTTTTTAAATGCCCTTAGATAATGCTTAAGGACTTAATTTATTCTTTTTATTTACTTATTAGTTTAAGGGTAGAAAGCTATGCTAAGAAGCTACTTAGTTGCTATAAGGTAGTAGAATATACGCTAGAATTTGCTTATAAAAACAATACCTTTATTACTAATAATACCTTTAGGCGCTCTATAATCTTTAAATACATTTTTAATAAAGATTATTATAAGGTTACTACTTATTACCCTTATAGTTATAGCAATATATAGAGCGTATTTAGAGAAATAATTAATAATAATAAGTATTGCATTATATATCTTTCTATTATATTGCTTTATTAGTAGTAGCTTTATAATAAAGTTTATTAATAGTTTTTAGAATAGTTAGTTAGGTACTAGTAACGCTATTAGCTTGCTATAGGGTTAATATAATTTAGGCTTATTTAGTTAATAACTTAGATAGTTACTTATATAAGTCTTTATATCTTATCTTATGCCTAGCTAATAATATTATAATGCTACGTATTTAATTATCTTGCTTACACTATAGTAGCCTACTATTAGGTTATTATAAACTAGCTATAGAATCTTACTTCTTATACCTATAGGTATATAGGCCCTTTCTTTAAATAATAGTAAGCTATTTCTATTAACTAACTAAATAATTCTATTTAGGGCATTTTCTATATTACTACTACTTAGTAGCTTTAATTACTGCCTTACTAGGGCGTTTTCTAATTAAGTAGACTTTAAAGACTTAAAGAGTAGCTATACTAACTTATTATTTACATTTAAGATTAACTTAAAAAAGGTTCTCCTAATTGCTATTAACCTAGCTATAAGCTCCTAGCTAGTTCTTTGCTTAAGCGCTAGTTCTCCTCTAAATAGGTAGGGGTATTAGTAGCCTACTTTTACGTTTAAAATCTTATTTAGCTAACCTAAGGTAGTGCCCTTATTGCCTTAAATAAGGTCCTTAGTAGCTACTACCTTGCTAAATATAACTAAATCTATAGACTTATATAATAAAATACTATCCTAGTAACTAAGCTTTAGCTATATTTTTAGCATAAAAGGCCCTACTTTTAGAGCTAGTTAGCTTACTTTTAGCGCGCTACTAAATAGGGGGATAGTCGCTACTCTTATATAGAATAACCTATGTTTATACCCTACACTATCTAGGTTATACACTTAATTAGTCTAAATCTAAACATCTACTGCTAAGTATATTGCTCTAATAGCGCAGCTATCTTACGGCTTAGTAATGTTAGGAGTTAGCTAGCCTAGATGCCTTCCTTTATTATAATTAACACTTATAGTCTTATTAGTTAAAACTTCTATTTACTTAATTATTAGGCTATTTAGCTACTTGCCTTACTACTTACTCTCTATAAACTTAGCAAGAAATAAAGGCAAGTAGGATATTCTAGCTTTTTTTATAGCTTCTTTTAAAAAGTAATTAGGTTATTTTAAAAGGCTATCTACTAGGTTTAACTTACTAGGCCTATATTTAATTATAAAGTTAAATAGGTAAAGCTTATTTAATATATTTACCTACCTACTAAATAGCTTTAGCTTTATAGTAAAGTACTTATAGTTTAGATAGTCTATAATTACTTAGATTAGATGCTTTAAGTAGGCTAGGTAATGCCTTTAAGTTCTAAATACCTTTTAAATAGTAAGTAGCTTGCTATCTAGCGTTAAATATTTAAGCTTAGGACCTAATAGTTTTCTAAATATATAAGCCATTAAGTGCTAGTTACCTAGCTATAACTACGCTAGTATAGCTCCTATAGTATATACTAAAGCATCTATCTCTATTCTAATTAGCGCGTTTAGGTTAAAATACATTAGGACTAGTGCTTTAAGGAATTTCTTCTTAAGCTAATTAAACGCATTTAGCTTATAGCTATTTAGCTAAAAGCTTCCCTTATTATTGCCCTTAAGGCAATTAGTTAGTGGCATAGTAATTTTACTATACTATTTTATAAAGCATTAATAAAATCCTATAAAGCTAAGAAAATATTAAATATCTATTACGCTACTAGGGGGTAGCTAGTTAGCCACTGTATTAATACACTCTAGTTCTATTTTAAGACCCTCTAGTATTATAATAAATCCTAGGAAGTTAACCTAGTCTATAAAGAACTTATATTTCTTTAAGTTAGTAAAGAGCTTAGTATTATAAAGCCTCTAGAGAACCTATCTAATATACCCCTTATATTCTACAGGGTCACTACTATATATTAGAATATTATTAAGATAGACAATATAAATAGTGTCTATAAGGTCCCTAAGTGCATTATTAATATATTCCTAGAATATAGCTAGCGTATTAACTAGCCTAAAGGGCATTATAAGATATTTAAAGTGGCTATAATAGCATTAAAACGTAGTTTTCTACTTATCTCCCTTATAGATATATAGCTAATAGTAAGTATTTTTAAGGTTAATCTTTATAATAACCTTTGCATTCCTTAATTAGTTTAAGATCTTAAATATTAGTAGTAGAGGTATATAGTCTTTCCTAGTAATTTTATTAAGGCTATAATAGTTAATATATAGTTATAGCTACCCTCCCTTTTTAGGGATAAAAAGAATAGGTGCCTTTAAAGAGCTTATAGATCTTCTAATCTATTCTTTGCGTTATACATTAGCTAGGTACTTATAGAGAACCTCTAGCTTTTTCTTAGCTAGGTTATATATTAGTCCCTAAAGGGGAGTCTCTTTTTTAATTAGCTTAATTGCATATATATAGCCACTAAGCTATAGTAGCTACCCTACTAATTCCTCTAAAAACACCTTAGTATAATCTAAGTATATAGCTAGTAGTAATAGCCTAGCTTAGTTACTACTTAGTACCTATTCTATGTCTAGTTATAGGCTAGTCTATTAATTTAGCTAGTTGCTTTATAACTAGCTGCCTAACCTAATTAGTTCTTTAATAAAGGGAGGGCTTATTAACTTAGCTAATACTACTATAATCGCAGCCTTTTTTTTCTTATAGTAGACTTACTACTTACCCCCTATATAGAAAAGGCATTACCTTATTACTAGGTGCCTCTATATCTTAAGTCCTTATAATAATATTTAAGGTTTATATTCCTTAGCCTAGTTTATTCTAAGTAGTAAATCTTTATATGCCTTAGTAATATAGTAGCAAACTTAATATATTCTACTATATTCTATGCTATTAATAACTTTAATAACCTTATTAAAAATACCTTTATTAATTAATAAGTCTCCTAAGGCGCTTTTTAGCTTCTAGCTAAAAGCAATTATATTGCTTTAATTTACTTTACTTAATATTTTTAGGTATATAAGCAAATTTATTGCCCTTAAGTTAAATAGTATATCTATTACTACCTAGCGGTAGTCTTGCTATAATGTTGCTTTTATTATTAACTTATTATTTCCTTTTACTTTAAGCCTTACTATTTAACTAGGTTATTATATAGGGTTTAAAGTTAAAGGGCTTATAGTAAGCTTATGCCCTTAGCTTTAATTAATCCTTATAGGGGTAGTATTTATATTAAACTGCTTAGTATTAGCGTAGTTATAGTGTATTTAGTGTTACTAAGTAATATATTTATTACTACTATAAGTTATATAATTTAGCTTAGTATAATATAGGGAAATATAGCTATTTTTCCTATACTTATAGTAGGTTATAATATTTAAATCCTAAGGCTTAGTAGACTTACCTCTTAGTTGCTTTTAGGTTATAGTAAAGGAGTTTAATCTCTATTTTTTTTACTAAAAGGATTAGAATTAGTTATTATTAGTATATAGGCCTTTAATAGTAACTTCTGCCTTATAGCCCTAGCTTTATAGGTAGTTCTAGCTCTTAGGGAACTCTTAGCTAAGTATTTACTTCCTTATAGTATAGTTAAGGCTATTAATAAAGAGGTATATCTATAGTTATTTAGGAATAGCTTTTAGAAGCTTAGCTTTAGTTTTACTTTAAACTCTAGTAAAGCTTTAGAATAATTAGCTATTTAACTAGCGGAGACTTATAAGCACTCTTATAGCTTCTAAGCAGTAAGCATTCTTATCTATTATTCTATTCTTTAGCTAGTTTATAAAGGTTTTCTATATATATATCTTATAGTTTATAAAGCTATTATTAGCTTAGATTAGATATATTTATTATTGCTTTGTATTATTAGTAAAGTAGCTACTAGCATAAGCTACCTTAGTTTTATTATTATAGAATAAAATAGGGTCTATAGTAAAAGCTATATTTAAATCTATAAGAAAATTCTAAAGGTTTTTATAAGTATTACCTTTATAAATAAGGACCTTTAATTAAGTTTAAGCTAGGCTTTATTATAGCTAGGGAGTTATTAAGTAGTAGTAAGGTATTTACTCCTATATACTAGGGATACTTATCCTTAGAGTAGTAATAGTACTAATTTTACTATTAGTATTATTATTTATTATATTATAGTTATTAGTATTCTAAAGGGTCTGCTTAAATTGCTCTAGCTCCCTTTACTTATTAGTAAGTTATAGCTCCTTTACTACTTCCTTAAGGCAATAGTTTAATTTAGCCTCTTTATCTAGCATAGTAGATTAGTCTAGTATAGCAAATTAGTCTAGCATTATAGCTCTAGACCTAGTAGGGCCCTCTTCCTTAATTATTTATAATAAATTATTAGCATTCTATATTATAATAGCTAGGTTATAGCTAATAGAATAGGTCACTCTTTAGGTAAATATTTTAATTTAGTTAATAGTTTACTATCCCTTTAGAAGAGAGAGATTTAGTTATTAAGACTAGATAGGTAGATACTAATAAAGTGAAAACTAAGATATAAATGCCTTATAGCTAGGAAGCTAAAAGGTAGGTAGTAATGCTTAAAGGTATAAATCTCTAGCCTTTATTATATATATATACGCTCCCCTTTTTATACTCTTAGCTAGGTCGCAGCGAGCTTAAAGCGAGGGCGTGACTCGCCCTCTTTCCCTTATGCCCTTGGCCCAAGCGCGGGCAGCCTGGCCATGACAAAAACATAGGATTTTCTTATAATAATAACCTATAGTTAGGAAGAAAAATAAAGTTAATATTTAGGTTATAAGATTCTAGATTAAATAGTTAATAATAAAATAAATATAAATAAAACTTTTAATTAATAGTATTTTAAGTATTTTAATAATATTATAAGTAAAGAATTATAAATTAAAAAGGCACCTTAATTAAATAGTATAACGCTAGCTACGCTAATAATAATGCTTATTAAAAGCACTTATATAAGTAAAAAACCACTTATTTATATACTTTTTTTTAATTAGTTAAATAACTTTCTTTCTAAGGCTTTTTTAGACTTATAAACACCCCTTTCCTCTATATTTATATTCTTTATATAACTAAGTAAATTTTTTTACTAGGGTATTTAAACCCTTAATATAAACCTCCCCTAAAGTAGCGTAGATTTTTATAAGCTATAGCACTTAAGTAAAAAGAACTAAAAGAATAATAAAAAATAAATATATTCCTAAGAAAAACAATTTATTATATTTTAATTAAATATTTTAAAGCTTATTTATTTTATATTTTTTATTGCTTTTTTATTCTTTTATCCTTAGAATTAACCTTTTTAACCTCCTTTATTATTTTTACTTTAATATAATCCTTAATTTTAATCTAACTATCTCTAAATATAATTTTAAAAGGTATAATTAAAATAAATATTTTACTTATAAAAGCACTAGTAAAAATAGCCCTTTAAGTATAATTCTTTTATTAAAGTAAGGGTAGTAATTTAATTATAATTTTATAACTTATTGCTTTAATTTATACTACTTTAGTATTTTATTATAAAGTATTATAAAAAGAATTCTACTAAATGCTTATAAGTCTAGTAAACTAGTTATATTATAGCTAATTCCCTTAATTAAATACTTAAAGCTTTTAAAATTATTATACTAAATCTATATTATATTTTATAGCTTTAAACCTTTTTTTTTTATTCTTTTTTTTAATTTATTTATTTATTTAGTATATTTATAAGTCTTTAATTTTACACTAAATTTAAGGAGAAGTACTTTTAATACTTTAAATAGAAAATAAACTACTTAATTTAATGCTTAAGCTTATAAAAATACTTCTTTTACTAAATTTAAAAGATATAAAAAGCTAGCTTAAAGTAAATATATTTATAGTAATAGTAGTAAGTAATAAAAGAGAACTAAATTTTTTATTCTTTATATTAAAATTTAAGGATTATTAGCTTTAATTCTAAAGAGAAGAATTAATTAATATTTAATTTATTTAATTAAAAAGATTATATTAGCTTAGACTTTCTAATAAAATATATTGCTTCTAAGTAAGTATAATTTGCTATTAATTTTAAATAGTAATAATTATCTTATTAATTAATAATAGTTTATAATATATATTTACTATTAAAATTTAACTTTTATTTTAAAGCCTAATAAAATAAAAAAGAAACCTTTAATTAAATATTACTACTTAATTTATATTAAAAGGTTATATAGTTTAATTATTTAAAGTATATAATAGTAAATTTTCTCTTTCTAAAGTTTATAAAAAAATATAAAGTAAAAGGATTTTTCCTTATTATATAAAGTAAGTCCTTATTATATAAAGTAAGAGATATTAAAATATTTTATAATTATTAGGTTATTACTAAGGGAATTACTATATTTTAATTTATTTATAGCTATATTGTTTAGCACTTAAAGGGTTTTATTTTAAGCTTTTAAATAATTAAATAAATTATTAAGAATATTATTTATAAAAAGCTACTATTAAATTTATAGTTTAAATAATTCTATTAAGGTAAAAGGTATAATATTTTTTATAAGGTTTTTAAAACCTATGCTATTAAATATTATTTTAAGTAGTTATAGTTTAATAGCTTCTTTAAATATATAAATAAGGAAGCTAAGGTAAGTATAGCTATATTTTATTCCTTTTATTTAAGTAAAAGTAAAAACTATAATAGCTTTAAAGAAATAAAAATAATTTATATTATTTAATATTTAACTCTATACTTTTATAAATTTTTAGAATCTAGATTTATATTATTTTATATAAGAGTTAAAATAATATAAATATCTATATATTTTATTAAAAATAAAGTAAGTTTAATAGTTTTTATAATATATAAAGCTAGTAATAAGTTATTTATTATACTAGTCCCTATATAGTTAATAAATACTATAGAAAATACTATATTAAATATTAATTAAATAGTTTAAATTACTTAAGTAAATTCTTACTATAGTTAAATCTCTATAGAGACTACTATAATTAGAGTAATTATTAAGTATAAAGATTTCTATTAGTAAAAATATAATAATTTCTTTAAGCCTTCTTTTAATAATTCTTACTATTATAAAAAGTTAAAACTAATTAAGCTAGTCTTTATAAATAGTATTTCTAAGGAAACTATATATATTCTTTAAATAGTTTATTTATTATTTAGTATTTATATTTAGCTTTAGTAATAAAATATAGGTATAATAGTTTAAGTTAAATGTTTTAAAGTCTATTAAAATAGAAATAAAAGGCTAGTAAAATTAGAGAATAAAAATAGAAAGCTAGAACTTATAAAGTAAATTTAGGTCTTTTTAAATAAGAGAAACTTTATTAAGTATATAAAAAGCCCTATTATAACTAAAAGATTTCTCCTTTTTTATAAGAAAAGGTAAAGTATTTTAAGTAGGTATAGTAAAGTAATTAATATTATTAGCTTCTAAAATTATTATATTTTAAGGCATAGACCTAGGATATAGTTAGTAATTCTCTATATTTCTTATTAAATTAAATAGTTAAAAATAAAATTTATATAAAAAAAAGTAAGGGTAAAACTATAAAAAAAGAGAAAAAAAAAAAAAAAAATAGTTAGTATAGGAATTAGTATAGTTAAAAGAGGATTATAGTTATAGTATTTTATAAGAGAAAAAGTAGCTTTTTTATTAAAAAAAAGAAAGAAAAAAAAAAAAGGTTTTTATATAAAGAAAAAAGAGAAAAAAAAGAAAAAAGAGAGCAAAAAGCCTCTATTTTTATGCTTAAAGTCTATAGTTAAAGGTTATAAGTAAAGCTAGCCTATAAGTAAGAGTATAATTTACCCTTAATTATATATCCTATTATTGCCTATATTAATAATAAATTTAGCACTTTTTAATATTTATTATAAGTATTATAAATTACTTTAATACTTATTAGCTTATAGTATATATAATAAGCCTATTTAGTTAGTTATAAGTCCTATAGCTTATTTTTTATTTATACTCTTTTCTTTTTTCTCTTTACTTTTCTTTTCTTTTTCTTTTTTTTTTTAAGTAATAACCCTTTAATTATTACTTTTATTATAAAAAGACTTTATCTTTCTTATACTTAGCTTTTAAATATAGTTAATATTATTACTATAAAAGTTTCTAAGTAAGCTTTTTTAAAATTAAATTCTATAGTATAAAGATTTTACACTAAACTTTACCTAAATTCTCTATAACTTAATTTTATAAGTACTTTTTAGTTTAATTAAATAGTTTAAAGGGATACTAATAGCTTTAAATATTTAAATTAAGTTTCTTTTTTAAGTTTATATTATTAATAGTATTAATATTAAGAATAGTAGTATTTTAATTTATACTAAAGTTACTTTTTAAAAAAGCCTTCCTTTAAATATATTAAAAGTTATAGTATAATATCTAAAGAATATTAACCTTTAGAATTAAATATTTAGTTATTTAAGAAGTATTCTAAGGGTAAAAGCTATTATAAAAGGTTAAGTAGTTTCTATTTTTATTCTAGCTAAGCTAGTATATTCTAATAGATATTTCTTTAAGGCTTTATTATATTAACTAAAAAGAAAGCTAGCTTTTTTAGTTATAATATATAGTTAAATAAATAATTTAGCTTATACCTACTACTATAATATATATTTATATATAGTTATAAGCTTTAATAAGTATATTTTCTTTTCTTTCTATAATTATTAGTCTATCCCTAGTATTAAAAAGGGAACTTATAGTAATTATATCTAGAAGTCTAAAAAATATAAATAGGCTTATATCTATAGGTATTAGCCTAAAATAACTAAAAGGTATTTTTATATTTCTTTCCTAGAAAAGGAAAATTTATTTAAAAATATTAATAACTTATATAATATAGCTAAGGTTATTTATAGAGAGTTTATATTAAACACTAAGAATAAAATTACACTAAATATCCCTTCTTTATATAAGCTATAAGAAAGAGAGCTTAAATATTTAATTAGTAGGAAAATATAAATATATATTTAAAAGGGAAATAAAAAGGAATAGGTAAGAAGGAGTAATAATAGCCCCCCTCCTTAATAATAAGGCATAAAAATAAAATATAGCTTATTATTAAAATAAATAGAAAAATAGTAAAAATAGTAGCTTAAAATAAAAAATAAATAAAGTAAATAAAATAAATTATTTAATTTAAGTATTTATAATTAAAAAAAAAGAAAAAAAGGTAGACCTAAGTGTATTCTTAGAGGTAATTAGTTAGTAAGGAAATTAAGTTTAATATTAGGTCTAGCTAACCTTAACTTACTATAAAGTAAAAGCACTTATATAAAATATAAAGTAAGGGTATTTATATAAGATACTTGCTTTATATTAGGGTTTTAAAGAATAAGAACTAGTTATATTATATATTAATTTGTAAGGAGTACCTTAATAAGCTTTTAACTAATTGCCCTAGTTATAAAATAAATATAACCTTTAGAGACCCCTTTTTCTTTTAATAACTCTAAATTATAATACTTAATAATAATAAGTATTATAGCTTATTTAGGGTTTAGGGGTATTGCTATTAATATACTTATAGTAAAAGCTATAGAAATAATAACTATAAAATTCTTACCTAATATTATCTCCCTAGAAATTAAGGGTTTAAACTTATTAAACCTTCTAATTAATAGTGTTAGTATAACCTCAGAAAGGTTATGAAATGATAAATAAAGCACTAGTGCAAAAAGGGTCATAAATACAATGTGTTAGTGTTAATAATAATAAAGCTAAAAAAAGCTAGACTAAGGAAGGTAGCGTTGTGTGCAGAGTTTTCCACTGGCGTTAGGGTTAGTAGGTCTAATTATATAATGCGCCTAATTAGCATCTATAAATTAGGCCTTCCTAAGGTTATGCTATTCTACTAAGGTTATGCTATTAAGGGTAATTCTAATACTTATAAATTCTCTCTTTTTTAATAAAGAGGAATTGCCTAAAGAGTGGCTAAAAAAATATATAAAAAACAGAGAGTGTTATTATTAATATATATAGATCCTTTAATTAAAAAGAATGTTCTTAATTAGCTAGCTTTATGCTAAGTTAATTATATAAAAATTCTTTAGCCTTTATAGCCTTATTTATTATAATTAATTCCTATTAATTAGCTACTTCCCTCTTTACCTATCCTTCTACCTAAATTCTTATCTTATTATTATTAATAAAGCTCTTAAGAGCCTTATTTAGCATTACCTTTATTATTATATTTATAATATTATTATTCCTATTAATTCATTAAATTTCTATAAGCTTATAATGCTTATATAATTATTAGAGGGCTATAATATTAATTATAAGCTATTTTTCTTTTGTTATTCCTAGCTTTATAAGGTATTTATATAGGGAAAAAGAGTCTATATAGATTATTATTAGAATATATACTTTTTATAGCTTCTTTATAATTATATTTAAAGTGACTCTTAGTGTGTATACTATATCTACGCCCTAGACTATTCTATATAGCTTAGAGGTAAGAGTACTCTTTATAACTCTTTTGCTCTTTATTAAGCTATATATAATAATATTCCCTTAAAGCTTAAATTCTATATTAATACTGCTTTTTACCTTATTATTTAGAATAATTATAAATTTAATTTAGAAGCTTAGGTTTTTATTATTTATAAAAGACCTATTTATAAATATATATAATGCTACTAATTAAAGGTTAAGTAAAATATAGTAAATCCTTTAGTTAGAATTCTTAATTTACTAACTTATCTTTTTATTAAGCTTATTTATATTAGTTTAGTTAGGGTTTTAATATTATACTACTATAGAGAGGTTAAAAAGTGCCTTTAGTTAGTATATACTTAAAATATATACTCTAAGAGCTTATTATTAAATATATTAGTCCTTTATAGTTATTTTATCCTTAATTTCTATTATTATAAGCTTTTTACTTTAGCCTTTTTAGTTTAGCTTAACTATATTATTACTATAGTTTATTAGGATATAGCTATTAAAGATAAGAGGGTCCTTAGCATTTAATATATACTTTAGTTTAGCTATAAAACCTACTTTTTAAAGCTTTTCTTTTTTTTTATTAAAGAATTTTATATTACTAAGGCTAAGGGTATTATTTATTTATATCCTAATAAGCTTAAAGTTATTATTATTTTTAGAGGCAATTAGGAAGCATAGGTTATAGCTAAAAGTAATTATCTTTAATATCTCTTTATAGTAGTTAGAGTATATTGCCTACTAGTATATTTCTACCTTTATAATGCTATATAAAGGCTTAATTACCTTTATTATTATATTTTTAGGATAAAGGTATTTAATTTATTATAGAAGCTTTATAATAATAAGCTAGCTAA
>SRPT01000186.1:0-43613 GCA_018360205.1 Claviceps digitariae
GCTCGGGCGAACTAAACAAAAACGCTTCTGTCTTCACGATCGCATATTCTGAAGGTGCTTCATCGTAAGAAAGTTCATGTCCAGGAAACGATCCACGCAATTAGCCAGACAGGTTTCCTCCGCGCGCTCGAGTTTGGAGTTCTTGATGGCGCCAGTGACGCATTTTTTCCAGCAAATCTGCGTCAGGTTATGGGTCTCTAGAACCGGCATGTCAGAGAAATTATCCGTGAATAGGATAGACCGAGTTGGAACAGCAGCGCTGGGTGCGATGAATGACGTAAAAAAGAAACCACCAAAAAAAAACAAAAAAAAAAAAAAAAACGAATAATCGCCCAACGGAATATTCGTGCATGCAAATTGAGCACCCATTCCAACCTCCACAAATGACGACGACACAACGATAGATAGTTGCAACAAAACGTACGTGATTGGATTTGCGACCGCTGCTGCTCATTAGCAAGAAACTGGCGCAGTTCCGTCTTGTCCTTCTCGTTTAGTTTTTCGAGGTCGAGATTCTCGACGCCTGTCTGCGCGGCGTTCATGTTGGTGAAGGGAAGAGCAAAAGGTGGTGCTGCTGGCTGCTGGCTGCTAGCAGGGCCCGGAGATGAGGCGGTAGAGTACAAGCGAATGCGACTCGGATGGGTGCTGATATTGACTGATGAATGAGGATGGCGCTGGCGCTGGCGAGCAGAGATTTATTGGATTTGATGTATGGTTGTGGTTGACTGCAGAGCCGGTCTACGGGAGCGCTTGCTTCGGTGGGGCCAGATCCACCTGCTCATGTCCTGGTGCAGTTGTTGGTCGGGCGGGTGTGGCGTGTGTGCGGCGGATGGATGGTTGAGGATTGACGCGGCGTACGACGTCGAATATAACAGGATTTATGTAGTTTAAATTTTGCCCTTGAAAGGGAAAAAACATTCACAAACAAACGGCTTCTAAAAGCCTCCGGCGTAAAAAATAAGTCATACCAGCTTTATTAACATAAGCGTGACACGCTGCTTAATATATAGGTCATGTACACAATATCAGGCGCTAGATTAAAAGCCCCCCGTTCCGTCTCAGATACAAAATCGGCCAACTAGATCGATTACATAGGTGGTCGGTCAATCGGCGCTGCCAGGCATTCAGCAGTATATCTCGGCTTCTTGCTGGCTGGCTTCCATAAACTCATGTTCCTCCATGATGCTTGCAATCGTGGAACACACTCTGCCAGCGAGCTTTTCATGCTTGATCACCAGAAAATCCCCGACACAAATGCATAGTACAACGTTCCTCTCGTGAGTACATCTCAGGCCCTGATAAGATGCTTTGGCAAAAACGTCCAAATGGTGCCTACTAATCCCAGGATGGAGAAAAGAACCAGCAAGGACCAAGACATGACTCGCTCACGTCTTGTAATGTCCTTGTGATAGAGTTTCAGGTAGAAAGAGATGGGCAAGATGATGGAGATGAGAGAGCAGAGCGCAGCCCCGAGGAAGGCACATACTGAATCAAAGGCGGGGAAGAGGATGGAAATGCCAAGGAGGACCAAAACGACAACTACGCGAATCATGGCTCTCATTCCATAGATGAGAGCGGGTGGCCGCTGATGGGCGGCCGAAGCAGTTGCGTGTGCGTGTTCCGTGTGGACGCCGAACACGACATCGACAGTGGTGATGAGAGGCCGGGCGTTGAGTGGAATCTTTGTCAGAGGAATGATGGTGATGAAGATGCACATGATGACGGTAAGAGACTCGGGATAGCCCGACATTCGAAGAATATTGGACGTGATGGCATCCTTGATGCCATCGCCGAACATGAGAATGCCAATGACAGCTAGACACGTGTCGAGGGCATACTAAAAGTTTGGTTCAATAAGTCAGCGAGTGGTCATCTTTTTCGTGTCTCTCGACATGGTGGGGCTGGTACACGTCATTTCACAAGGTCGATTCTGGGTAAGACTATACAGAAAATGAAAATGTAATGTTGACGGCTCGCTTCCACTTGTGCGGGTGGCGCATATCTCTGTAGATCTGTTGAGAAGAAAAAAAAGGGGAAAAAAAAAAAGGAAAATTTAGCGTAACGGCCTTGAGTTTTTGAATTTGTTTTTGAAATGAATGCCTACTGATGGGAAAATCGAGTGTGCCCCCCAAGGACTGGCCAAGAGTCCGTAGGCGAGAGGAACCGCAAGCCAGTTCGAAGGGAATAGATGAGTCTTTGCTGGCTCCCACAGAGACCCTGGCGCCTCTGTCTTCGCCAGCCCGTCCAAGATGACAATGCAGACAACTGTACAAAGACTTGGTTTAGCGCATAGAACAGAAAAAGAAAAAGAGAAAAAGAAGGGGGAAAAGAAGAAAAAAAGTTCTACTAGCTGAACCGAAAATCAGCACTCACCGCAGAATGTTGAGAAAATGCCCAAGACGCTCGTATAACTAAGGAAACGCAGGGGAAGCGTATTCAGTACCAAGACCAGCGCGGCGCAGACACATTTCCAAAACGTAGCACTAGCAAGACCTGCGAGCAGTGAATTGAGGGAATCCGCAAAGAGGATGACCAGAGCCACACATGCTGCAATAAGCTCCAATGTAAAGAGTGCTGAAACAATAATCCGAGCTCGTGTCCCAAATGCAACATACGCAAGGTCTGAGTATGTGACGATGCTTGGGTCGTAGTCCATGCACTTTCCGAGAAGCTTTCCCGTGTGAGCTGTCACGGCGGCCGTAAGAGTCAAGATGAATAGCCCAATGATCCAGCCACTCAGTTTGAAAGCCAGCGGCAAGCTCAGCAGCCCAACGCCAATGATTGCATTGATGGAGTTGAAGACAGACTGAGGCATGGTACTTTGTCCTTCGACTGCCAGGACAACCTTGTCTCCTTGTTGGACCTCCTTGACCAAGATGGGGTTCTCCTCTCCGAGTGCCATATCGACGGCTTCCGCATCTCTCAGCTCATCGTCGACGCCCCATGCGCTCTGATGATACGTTGCCGAAGATCGGGTACGGTACCGAGCAGAATTCATCGTACCATAACGTGAGCCATGGATACTTATGACATCCGAAGTGGCTAGGTGAGGAGCAACGGCGAAGATGCTAGACCGAGTAGATGGTGATCCAGCGAGGAGCGCATCAGATGCTCCATCTGAATCCGAGGCTTTGCCTTGTTGGTCGTATGAAAGGGTTCTTGAGAACCTCTCGGCAAGGACAGATCCTGCACGACGGCCATACGATGAGAGAGTCGCACCTTGACCAAGGGGGGAAGATGCTCGTAGATGCTGTCTTAAAGTACCCGTACGCTGCGGGCTGCCATCGACATGAGTCGAGCCGTCATCAATGTCCCAATCGCTCGAATCATCAATGGCTTCTGCCTCAGAGGTAAGAATGAAGCTTGGACGTCGGGGTATAACCTCGGCGAAGGACGCGGCACGGCGCCAACTTCGAGCAAATGACCTAAAGCTGTTCACTCCACCGATATCTGCCATGGCGGCCAGGCGGTTCGTAACGGAAGATCTACATTTATGTAACATGAAAGAAAGATTAGAAGGTGCTTTGGGCCATGGCATGGAGATAAAGGGGAGATATGTATGTATAACCCACGCACCTCCTGCGATGTGGACTCGAGACTCGTTGTTGGCCGTCATCACCGCTCCCATCGGAAAGAGCATCTTCGTCCGCGATGGCAGGAGCGAGGCTTCCAGACGGCGAGAATCCCTCGACCTGCTGGTTCCATGGCGCTGGATTTCGCGGCGCTGAAGACATTGATTGATTTGGTGCTTATCGATTTTGACCGCTGGGGTGCCAGCCAAAGCCACCAGTCTGATCGAATGGAAGGGCTTGAAAGTTGGAGCAAAAGCTGCCCGCTTCTGCTCTTGGGAATCAAAGCAACGAGTGGACTTGGAACTGTATGATGGGGGAAACGGCCGTCAGGGGTGAGTGAATGGGAGCAGTCCGGGGGGCCTCTCAAGTGCTTTATGTGCGTAACGGGGGGCAGGGAGCGCAATACTACGACAAATCAGCAATCAACAAAGCAGCGGGTAGACAGACAGACGGACGGACCGGTAGAACAACAACACATCCGGCCAAGAAGGCAACGAAAGAGTCACAAGCCATCAACATTGAGCGCGTCTAGATCCATCGTGGGCGCGTGGATCTTACTAGCCTAGGCAAGGAGCAGGACTAAGGCGAGTCAAGCGGGGTCTTGGGAAAAATTATCAATGTTGACAAGTACCGAGCACGCACGAGATCTAGGGTGAGAGAGACGGGCTGAACATGTCCCTGCCCAAGGTACAGCCCGGTATGCACGCAGAGCCGCGCCCCACCAAAGCTTGCTACCATTGGGTGCATGTGTTTACATCGTAACAATAAATACCTGCGCATATCAACGTCCCAGAATTCCAAAGCCGGCCGGCCGGCCGCCCAAAGCAACTCTGACCATCGCAAAGAGCAATTCATCAATTCTGCTTGAGTTGCCCCAGATGGACAACGCGACAACAAAACTCCCTTGTGCAGGATATTCAGCATAATTGTACGCCATGTCGCCTCCCTCAACCCCCATCCCGGCCAGCCAATTCCTTCTCAGGTCCATGGAATTCAAGCAGCTTTTGCGACACCACGCTCTTCCTTATCGCTCGACGATAAGCCGGATGAAACCTCTGATGACCGTCATGCCACTAACCATCTCAACCCCATGTTGGATTTCGCTCCAAAAAACAGCACCAACCATCGACGCAACAGACAATGGCATTGCACAGAAAGCACCACGGGCCTTCATTACCGCCGTCACCATCCTCACATTCTCCCTCCGCACACAATAGCAATCAACATGTCCTCGCGCCGTCGACAGATGAATTGCGCGCCACCTTGTCCACCATTCTCCCCCTGCTAGATGCATTCAACCACCGTCATCGAAATCAACATCGTTCCTCCTCCTGGTGGTCCACGTTTGGTATATTTCGCCGCTCATTAGCAAACCTCGCCAGGGCGTTGGATTGCCAGATTCCAGGTACCACCACCACCACTAACAGGAGCAAAAAGCGTCATGCCATTGACAATGTCGGCACCCGTGTTACCTGGTTAAACAACCACGTACTACCACGAGCTTTTGTGTAAGTTTCTGCACAAAGCCATGAACACTTCTTACTATACTTTACTTTTATACTTCTATTTTAAAAACAAAAAATATTTTTTATGTTTTTTTTTTCCTATCTGGACAGCTCCTGGAAGAGAAGACTAATTTTTTTTTTTTTTCAAAACACACTCAGCGCATTTACTCAACTCATCACCGACAATCAGCACGCACCACTCGGTCTCCTCCTGCTCGCCCTCCTCGCCCGGATACACTCCCAATGCTCGAAATGGCTCCCCCCGCCAGACCAGTCCCCCGCCCAACCACCACCCACTGCGCTGACTCCACGACCGCCACTCCAGCCCACCAGCAACACGGATCGTGACGTCCCTCATGACCAAGCCGAGGCCACGTCCCCGGACAGAGGCATAACCATCTCTAGAAAGACACTTCTCGGTCCCGAAACCCACGCCCCGGCCACTGCGCCAACAGAACGAGAGCGCGAATCCAAAACAAGCAAACCAATCGCTCGGTCCACCACCGCGGATGGCTCCAGAGGGAATGGCGCACAAGAAAAGGTCAGGAAAAAGGTGAAGAAGAAAAAGGGGGACACGCTGTCCAGCATTTTTGGTTCTTTGGCTTAGGCGCAATTTTTGGGGAGGGGGTTCGGCGTCTCAGACGTGCATGCAAGGCAGTTTGCTCATGCTGCATGGTTTACGAAGAAATGGTGTGGTGTGCAAAGTAAAGGCAATGTTTTAAATTCATGGCAATCCCTCGGGCATTTCATTACCTGGCAAAGGAAAAAGAAACAAAACAAAAAAAAGAGAGAAAACGGATCAAACATAACAGCAAGACGACATCAATAGACTGCCAGTAATCATTCAAACCCACACGTCCTCAAAAATCCATAAATCGCATTTCCAATCCTTTGTATTCACTGCCTGTACGCCGACCTCAGTGTTTGCCTCGTGTCCAGGCTTGTGAAGAAACATAACTCTTTCTCTTTTTTTTTCGGTTTTTTTTCTTTCTTTTTTCACCCACAAGCTATCGCCCCTGCTCAATTCATCATTTTCTTGTAAATCCTAATCGAGCCCCCCTTTTTCTTGTCGTCTTTTGTTTTCGTTTCCCCCACCTCAGGGTACAAATCTTGTTTAGAAGGGGCGATATGACCAAATACGTGCTTTCATGTCACCAGATCCTGTTGCGAAATAGCCGCCTTGCGGACTAGGCGCCACTGAAATAACAGAGTTTTTGTGGCCCTGAAGCATGAGCTGAGTCGTGCCAGTTCGTGGATCCCAGAATTGAACACCTCGGTCCTTGGATCCGGACAGAACCCAGTTCGCATCGGGCGTGAGGGCAACGGACAAGACAAAGTCACGGTGACCCTCAAACGTCTTAACACACTTGCCGCCCTTTGGCGCTCCACTCTGTCCGCCTCTGGGAGAGCTGAGTTCCCACATCTTGATAGTACGGTCCAGACTGCCACTGACGAGATCCTTGCCATTGGGCGAGAATGCCACGGAGTAGACAGAGTCCTTGTGCCCTTCGGGACCTTCAAGGCGTTCGACCAGGAATCCAGAGTGAATATCCCAGACACGCACACTCTTGTCCAACGAGCCAGCAGCAACATATTGGGTATCGGGGGAGATGGCAACAGTAGTGACGCCATCTTCTATGGTGAGAGTCAATGTGTTTGAGCCTTGCTCAATATCCCAAAGCCGAACTGTTCGGTCTCCGCTGCCAGAAGCAATTGTCCGTCCGTCGCGTGCGAAATCGAGAGAGTAAATATCTTGCTCATGGCCGGAAAAGTGGTTGCGAATCGTCCTTGACGAAATGTCCCATACCTGCGCAAGGATTCACATGTTAGCTCGACTCAATCCTTTTTTTCCTTTCTCTTCGTCCCTATTCGAGAGCCTCTTCCATCGAATTTAGCCCGCGCCACGAATGGAACTTACTCTGATCAGCTTATCCTCCGCACCAGTCGCAAGGTAGCGACCGTCGGGGCTGAAGCACACGCTTCGAATGTACAAATCGGCCGACATGTCTTGCGCGTTGTGATCCTCAAGAACGCACACCTTCTCTCCAGTCTGCACATCAAAGATTTGCGCCGATCTGTTGCAGCCCGTGGCGACATATTTGCCATCATGGCTAAAACGTACGCAGCAAACGACGCTTTCATGGGTGAGAGAGTGCACCAGGTCCACGTCCAGAACCCGCTGAACAATAGGGTTGAAGATGGCATACCAGTCGGTGCCGGTCTTCTTATTGTGTGGTGCCACCGTATCGACCTCCAATTCACCCAGAGCATTTCCAACGGGTGGCGCACGAGGTCCTCCCATGCGTCCGTGATCTGGTGTAGGATGGCTAACTTGAGGCGACTGTGCATTGCCGGGATAGGGGACGGGAGTATTGATCTGAGGAGTTGCGGGACCAACGACGTTTGGTGGACGGCCGACGCCGCGCCGACCAGGACCTGGAGAAGCAGTACTTTGAGGCGGTTGAGGACCCATGCCATTCGATACGGGACCCTGCGGGTAGCCTCCTTGATAGGGGGGCTGCTGCGCATTGGGATGAGGTGGGGGACCAGGAAGTCCTGGAGGTCCCTGGGCCATCTGGTGCTGAGGCCCCATTTGCTGCTCTTGAGGAGGAGGATGCTGCTGAGGAGGGGCCAGCCCAGCTTGATTACCACCTGCGATGATGGTGTTGAAGAGACCGTTTCCCGGCGCAATGGACGGAGGCTGTTGCGACGGACCCGGGTGCTGGGGCGGACCTGGCATGCCAGGCTGGGGGCCGCCTTTGCGGGAATTTTCGAGCTGAAGTCGCAGGTGGCTGATTTCTTCTTCATATCTGGACAAAGGTTTTTTTGTGAGCACCGAAAAAAAAAGTGGTCGACAATCACTTTGATGTGAAGCCATACAGGAAGACCTACTTTTGTTTGAGAGTCATATGCGTTTGTTCCATTGCATAGACCTTCTCTCGGACCAGTTGCATTTCGCTGACCTGAGCATTAACTGCGATTACGCATTAGTACATGAAAGCTATCATCGAGGCGCCAAGCTAGAAAGAAGAAAAGGGGAAAGAAAAAAGAAAAAAAAATTTAAAAAAAAAGTGACGTAAAGAACTTACTTTGGTGCTCAAAGCCTTCGGTCTGTCGTAGCTGGGTATCAAACTCGGCTCGAATTTGATCCAGAAGCTCGTTGAGACGCGCCGAGTTGCTTGGCGGCACGGCTCCCATGCCGCGATGAGGATACATGGCCATGGCAAAATCCAAAATTCACGCAATGGCGCAAGCGCAGAACGAAAATAGTATTTTGTTGACAGCGCGGAATCGAGGGATCCTTCAAAGAAATGAAGGGGGATTTAAAGTTCCAAGCACGTCGCGAATGACCCAAGTTCCCTTTGTTGAATTACGGATGAAGGTGGTAACGAAACTGACGCGCGCCCCGAACCAACGCCAAGCACGGACGGGTAGAGCTCACGCAGCGACGGGCGAGGCAGGCAGCTAAAGGCAAGGGGCCTAAGGCACGGAACGAAGCTGCTCGTGTAGGGGCTGTCGGGTCGGTGAGCACTTGGCCCTCGAAGGTCGCGCAGAAGATGTAATGCGGGGATCGCGAGGTGCAAGTGAAGCTAGAAGCTATGTGACGGCTATGCAGACGGGGTGGAAGGGATGGAAGGGAGCGGAAGGGGGGAAGGAAAAGATGAGAAGGGAAGGTTTTTGGAGGAAGCAAAGCGTCGCTGGGGATGATGGGATTAGTGGAGCCATGGAAGCGAGACTGCGCGCTGCCGTTTCTCTGTTTCTGTTTCTGATGGCTTAGCCTTCAAGGCACGGCGGGCCACGGGCCATCCATGGGGCGCTGGGGGGGGGGGCTCCTCAAGCTAAGAAGAGCAGCCGGGTGGGTGCAGGGGATTGGGGGGGGGGTTCAGCGTGCAGCAGGGGCTGGTAGTACCATCTGCTGTGGAGGGGGTGTGGCCCGCCGAGCACACATCACAGGAGGACCCACCAGACCAGTCGACCAGGCTTGACCAGACGCCTCGGGGCCACATGCAGGCAGGGGTGGCGGTGGGGGTGCGCCGCCCGCATCACTGAGCAGCAGAGCAGAGCAGACAGAGTAAGAAGGCTCTCGTGGTCAGTCGAACAGGCTGGGGTTTTGCGGCGCCGGCTTGATTTGGACGGCCGCAGTCAAGGTCCAGCCACCAGACGCTGGCTCTGAAGAACTGGGTAGGTACATACATATTTTATTTATGACATACACAATGTATGTATGTTAAGGTAGGTACTTACATAATTAAGGTCTGGTCTGGTCAACAGCAGAAGACACTGCACCTCGAGGCTTCGTTCGGTCAGGCCCTGGCTTATTTATGCCTGGCCGGCTGGCTGAGCTAAACCCAAAAGCGCAATACAACCACGAGCCACACACGGCCAGACGCACGCATGCACGCACGCACACGGGCTTGCATTGCTGCCAGGCATCATTAGTGATTGAAAATGCGCTGCTGCATGTTTCAATGCGACTTGACTGCAGAAAACAGGCCAGCCGCCGCTTTCCATTCGGCCTTGTGTTTTTTAAAAGGCTACAGGCGCCCCATTTAAAGCATTGATCCTTCCTTTTTGCTCGGCCTGCCGTGCCCACCTGGCCGGCGCCACCCTGGTTTGTTTGTGGAAATAAAAAGATGGCTGAGCCGAGCCGCTTGCTGCCTCATCGACTCGCGTATCCCGTCATACTAAGTACCTAGGTACCTACTTACATACTGTACTTGCCCTGGACCGCACCGTGTGCTCTGTCGAAAATGAAAATCAAAAGTGCTTGGTGACGATCAGACAGCTCCCATGAAGCATGAAGCAAGAATGCAGTGAACAATCGAGTTCCGATATCTTTTGGTGGTGATTTAGGGTGGTTTCGCATGTTTCTGGTGGCAGCCACAGGTAAAGTTCGCCATCATGGCGTTTTGGAACTACCCGGCACCTTATGTACTGAGCATGAGTGCAACACACTCCGGTTGCTTACGTGACTATATTATGTCAAAAGAACAAATAAAAAAAATAACAAAACATGTCATGTTCCGAGAGTCTTGTTATCGCCGTTGTGGATCGTCATATGTAGTGATTAAAGAGTAAAATAAAACGAAAACTCCTGCAAGGACGACCCGAATATATATAGTGAGTACAGGTAATTTCGAAGTGTAAAAAGTTTCGGAATTACCCGCGACCTACTGTAATATATATAGTGGGTGTATGCAGTTTACTTGATCTCACAAATCTCACAAAACGGTTGTGTAATAGTTCTATATTTAAGGGATTCCTACTATGACATTTTCCAAACATGGTTTATTACAACTAAGCGCACCGCTAGATAAATTAATAAAACGCTGTTGCACACTGGACTTGAGTACCTGTGCACTCAAAAGTGAACCTGCACGTGAATATCGTCGCTGCATAGCGCGCTGCTTCGACGCTCCGTGATCAAAGTAGTCATCAAACAAGACTACTATCAAGGACTGGTGCTGTGTTGACTGACAGTAAGGAAAGTAGCAGATTGGAGTCTGCAAGACAGTAGTGTCGACATAAGAATTATCAACATTTTTGCTACAAAGAAATAAGACAGCGAGAGTTGCAAGAACAAAGAAGAAGAAGAGGAGAAGCAAAGTCCGACATAACAGATCCAAAAACCCAAATCAAATGGGATCCTTTGTTGAACCCGAGTCCAAGTAGAGCAGAAACGAGGGCTGAGCTGGTGATCATTTAGCATTTGAGCTGTCAAGAAAAGCTCACGAATTTCGGATCCCGTGGTCGCCCATCTGGACCAATACCATGGGCCTTGAGACGATTATCCATGTAGGCCTTCCTCGCCTGGTCGAAGGTCATCCGTCTCTTCTTCATGATTTTGAGAATCTCTTGCTTGGCAGCATCGTCGAGTCCAGCGCGGCTGTCGCCTTCCAAATTGCCAGCCAGGTCAAAGGTACTGCTGGAGAGACCAGCCTCAATGTCGCCGGCAAAGCTGCTAGGCAATCGAGAATATATATAGTCCGCGCCGGGCAGTCGAATTTCGGGGACATGGGGGCGCCAATAGGATCGGGTGAGGAAGAGCGCGGTAGCAAGCACCATGAATAGGACGGAGATGCTGAAAAGAATGTATGCCATTTTGGCAATGAATCTTTGGTCGCTATTTTATAAGCTTCCTGAACGGCCGATACGCATCGAAATTCGATTGACCAGGCACCAGACACGGCGTTGCGCGCGGTGCGGTTATGCGGGGACGTGGCAGATTGATCGGGATGCGACGCAATGATTGCCGCGCTGACCGAGGTACGCTGTGCTGGAGGTCCGACTGCTGGCGAGAATCTATGCTGTTTTCATGGCGGGCGCTTCACGCCGCCACAATGTATCTTGACGTGTAAAGGCTGGGTGTTGAGAGTTTGTGAGAGAACCTACGATTGTAGCCCTCCAGCCGCAGAGTCTGGTGATGACGTGAGACTGGAGTCTGGTGTACGTAATCTGGGCAATGACCGTGCTTCCATTGCACCGTGCCACCTCATTTGTACTGATTGTACCTTACTAGGTACGTGGTTGCTGAGCCACGACACCACAAAAGCTTGGAACAACCACAGAACCATAATATTGGGACTAATGTGTGACAGACCTGAATCATGACTGGGTTTTCAATACTAGTATGTAGTATCTAGATATATCATGGAATAATTTAACTTCTAGAATAGTAGTTGCTATACGTAGAAAGTCTATCCCAATGGCTCTACTGTGAAAAAAAAAAAAAGGCTCGAGAATTTGAAAATAACAAACCATGATCGGGCGATATAGAAGTACTTTGACAAGAAACCAAAGAACAAAAAATCAACAACAAAAACCTAAAAAGACATCGAGCAGACGGGAGATATTTAGACTTCGCAGCTTGTTGCAAGGCTTCCGTTAAAAACTCGGACGCGCCACCAATTGTCGGAGCAACAAGTCGTGGCGGGCTGTGGCGCCACGATAGCACAGCCGCAGCACTGTCCAATCAAACGTCGTCAGGCGCAAGCCGAGAACAGCTGCTGCGCACTAAACCACAATACGGCACTTAAGCGAGTCCACACTTTGTGAGAATACCCCCCAACAATTTCGTGCTGTCGCAGAGAAATCTACGTCGTGAGATCGTGAGATACCCGTTACGTCGTCGCAGATCAACCAAAAACGTCACAATGGCCACTCCTGCGCTTTCCAACATGTCCTCGGACCTTGTCTGGGAGATTGTCCGTACGTCTTGAACCCTTTGCACAAAGGCTGGGGGGTTGGTAGAGCGCTGTATGATGACCATACTAATTACCATGTGTCTACAGGCAACAACAACTGCTTTCTGTCCAAGAGCAACCGAAATGGCGGCGTCCAGTTCTCCCACGACCCCCTGAACTTGACCAACAAGAACAGCCGAAAGGTATGACCGAATTCATGTCCCCATGATCTGTTGCCAGGCCGATCGATTTTGCAATTGAAAACTTTGGACGCTGACATTATGGGGGAAACAGCACGCTGGCTTCGTCAACGCCAAGGTACAATCTACAACCATTCCGCAAGCACCCAACAAAATCACGAAAGTATGGCCTAGACAAGAGTGAGAAGGGAGGCTAATAGACGCAATACTTAGGCTGTTGGCATCATTCCCAACGCCAAGGGCGGTGTCACCGTCATCAGCAAGAAGACCACTGATGCCACCAAACCCGCCAAAGCTTTCATTAAGACCACCCACGGTGGTAACAAGACCAGCCGAAAGTAAGTCTAGCAGTGTCTCGGGAGAAATCGAGCCAAGATAAATCGGCGGAGGGGGAAGGAGAACTATTTGTCCTTCAACGACACGGGCTAATCAAACGTTTGTTTTTGAAGGACCTACAAGGCCGTTGCCAACTTGACTGCCAAGTCCAGCTACCGCCCCGATCTGCGATCCGCCGCTGTCGAGCGCGTCTCCGCCATCCGTCGATCTCAGCGACCCGTCAAGGCCGACCCCGAACCCAAGCTCCGAGGAAACAAGGCCAAGAAGGCCGAGGAGTCTTCTTGATTTTAGAAAGCGAATAGGCGTTTTGAAATGAGAACAAAAATGGATGTTAATTGCCAGAGAGCTTGAGGTCAACAGGCTTGGAAAGCGGGCATAAACCACAAGTTAAGATCGGGAGATCTACACATAAAACACCCTGTCACACTGGCTGAGGTCCAGTTGACACAGCCGCAAAATACAAAATCTTATTCATGTTGGTATCCAGTGGACCCTAGGGTATGATAGAATGGGTGGAACTACCAATTCAAGGACAACACGTTGTTCATCAGTTGCTCGTCATGCGGTAGTGTGAGAGAAATATCAGCTACGTTGTGATTGGACGCCGCGATTAAAGTAGCAAGAGGTATTCAGAACCAAGACTTTCACATGTCTTTTTCTTCTGACCCTTGGGTATTTCTCAAGCCGTCCACCGTTGCCCATTGGTAATTTGGCGCATCCCAAAAAAGTGAGCAGCAAAATGTAGACAGTACCAAGCCTCGGGATTACGGAACCGTGATATTTGCCAGTACCCAACTATTTTGAGCGACTTCATCGCCCAGAGGTGCCCCACGAGACTAACCCTAATGACATCAAGATACGCGTGTTTCCAGACGTGTTCTACCAATTCCGGATACAAGAGGTTGGTGTCGTGATTTGTTGTCAGGTCTTCCCAAGTCTGTATTCCCGATAGACATTACGACGAAAAACCATGCGGCTTGTGTATCCCTTACAAAACCTGCGCTGTAGGTACTCACCGACTACTAGTCGTGAGAGATGGACGATAAGCTGGGAATGTATCGCTGTAATCTACGATGGGGACTGGACGGGGCGGGTTACAAGGGACCGCTGGGCCGCGCGCACATGATGATGGCTCAAGGCCAATGATGCGCCTACCATGCTCGTTATGTACATGCAGTATGTACGGATGTACGCATGCATGTATTGATGGGACTTGCGTGGAGTAGATCAATTGGCTCCAACCTGCAGGGGAGCTATCAGGAGTAAGGAGGTGGGTAGGTCCATAAGGTAGGTGGATAAGAAGGTTGGTAGTTGACATGGAGGCAACGCACGGAACGGTTAGTGGCATCCAAGTGCTGGAAATACCCCGCGTCATCCTCCACCCACCCACTGTAGGTCTCGTTTGCTGCCCGGTGCCTTGTGCTTATGCAGGCAGGTGCCAGACAGACAGAACTCGCCTGGAGGGGGGTCTTAAAAAGCCATTTCGCCAGTGCCGCCGTGTTCCCCTTCCCGCAACCCATACATAATCAAAAACAACACCGCTTTTTACCATCTCTAGTGAGCGATACGTTCGACCTGCTCTTTATTCTCCCATTTGAAAGCAATCGTCGCGCTCAAGGCCCTCCAGTCACTCCGACAAGGATCCCATCATAGCCATCATGGTCAAAGCTGGTACGTTGCAAATTACCCCTCGACCCCGCATCACGGCTGAGCTTCCGTGCCCGACCGATACACGATGCTAACGACTTGCACTGGAAAGTTGTTGCTGGCGCCTCTGGTGGCATTGGACAGGTGAGTACATGTGTGTTTGAGCATTGCTTGCAATCTTTTTATTTACCCGTTTTCTTGTGCTGACTTTTGATTCTCAGCCCCTGTCCCTGCTCCTGAAGACCAGCCCTCTCGTGGATGAGCTTGCCCTCTACGATGTCGTCAACACCCCTGGCGTTGCTGCCGATCTTTCTCATATTTCTTCCATCGCTGTACGTCCCGAATGGTGTCCGCACAAGCTCTTCATATGAGAAAATGAAAATATGATCAAGGTCCATGAAAACTGATTGGGAGTTGGAATCCTACAGAAAGTCAGTGGCCATCTTCCAGCCAACGATGGCGCCAAGGCCGCCTTTAAGGATGCGGACATCGTCGTCATTCCCGCCGGAATTCCGCGTATGTGGCGAGACATATCATTTAGCTCCATATGCTTGGGCTATGCCGAACCCATCCTGGGTTGGGTCTTGTATCGACAACTAACTAAACGTGTGAATGATAGGCAAGCCTGGAATGACCCGTGACGATCTCTTCAATATTAATGCCGGTATTGTGAAGGGCTTGATTGAGACTATTGCTGAAGTTGCTCCCAAGGCATTCATTCTAGTCATCTCCAACCCTGTCAACTCTACTGTTCCAATCTCGGCCGAGGTTCTCAAGGCCAAGGGTGTCTTTAATGCACAGCGCCTCTTTGGTGTCACCACGCTTGACATCGTTCGAGCCGAAACTTTTGTTGCCGAAATTGTTGGCCAGAAGGAGCCTCAGAAGCTCACTATCCCCGTGGTTGGTGGACACTCAGGAGAGACTATTGTGCCTCTTCTTAGCCAAGCCAGTCCTGCCGTCGACATCCCCGCGGACAAGTACGATGTTCTGGTCAACCGCATCCAGTTCGGCGGTGATGAGGTCGTCAAGGCCAAAGATGGAGCCGGTTCTGCAACTCTGTCAATGGCTTACGCCGGGTACCGGTAGGTTGTCTTTGATACAGCACGCTGTAAGAAATTTTGATGTCTAGTTCATACTGAATGAGTTTTTAGATTTGCCGAGAAGCTTCTGAGAGCTGTCAAGGGTGAGAAGGGTCTCGTCGAACCAAGCTATGTCTATCTTCCAGGCGTGCCAGGGGGCAAAGAAATTGCCAAGGAGACTGGTTGTGACTTTTTCTCTGTTCCTGTTGAGCTTGGAGTATGTCATCCAAAAAAAATTGCGTTTCGCCTTCCCGTTTACCGCATGTTGACTGACTACGTATTAGCCAAATGGTGCTGAAAGTGCCACCAATCCTTTGGGTAAATTGACCGATAAAGAGAAGGAGCTGTTGAAGAAGGCTGTTGAGGGCCTCAAAGGGAATATTAGCAAGGGCATCACCTTTGCTCACAACCCCCCACAAAAGTGAAGCATCCCCTTCCCCAAAGGAGCTTTATCTGATCTGATACTGTTTGTCGAATAAGACGATAGCTTAGCTAGAAAAGCTAGCACAATGTGAATACTGGGCGATTGTTGCTGATATTGGACTTTTCCCCCCACTAGGCTGTGAAGTGCCACGGCGCCACTCTACCCCCTCCAAAAAAAAAAAAAAAAACTCTGTACCAGTTTGAGAATGTTGTCAGGTGCGCCTTTATATGGATGGGAAGGCAAAAAGGACCCGAGGATCCTATCAAAGATGTTGTGATTGATATTCAGAACGGTAGCGCGGGGAACGAGGTAGTAGCGCAGTGTGCCTAGTTCACAAGACAAATGTTTGCGGTATTTGATGCAAATTGTTGATACGACAACAATAGTGTAGCAATCGAGTAGTCATGACTTGGAATTGAGGGCCTTGATCTGGAACACAGCACCAGGAAGTTCGTTGATTTCTGCCTGGACCGTAGCGGTTATGCCCAGCGCTGCCAGAGCACCTCGCACGATGCCACACGGGAACCAAAGGAACTGAATGTAATTAGTTTTGCTTTCGCATGTGCGTATATGATTTGAAGCGACTCACTGGTTGTGCTCGCACAAGAGCTTGACCACCTGCATCCGTACTCATTCGCGAAAATGGCCGGAACGCATTATCTGTAAGAACGTAGACTCCCTATATAGCCATAAATCAGGAGCCACTCAAGGATAGCGAAAGCGAAGCACAAAGCATACTCGGTGATTTGTCTTGAGATTGTCAATGTTCTTTCCAAAGACAAGCGACCAGAGGTCTTTGCACAAAAACTTGATAACATCCAGGGTTCCCAGGAACCGAGGGCGAGCAATCGAAAACCTAAGTTTCACACACCAAGTCAGTTCCCTGGTACCATCTACGTGTCGAATATCATGAACTGGGGGGCCAAGCCTCTTTTCTTGCCTTTCTACTAGACCCTGACCAACACGATACCCGAGCGCATCAAGTCTCAGGTGTACCGCATCGAGCTCCTCGTCTTCATCTAGCTTGCGCGCTTCAGAGCCAGTGCTGTGCTGGACTGATCCAAGGCTGACGGCGCGATTGGTTGCTGACAAAGGCTCTCCGCCTGGTTGGACTTTGGTCTCTGGCGAGTTATGAGACGGGTCGCGCTCGTTGGTGACGCGGTAGGCAAGAGGTACGAGCTCGATGAGGAGGAAGTCGAGACAGGAGGACGAGAGGAAGGTTGCTGATGGATCGGAAGCGTTGTATGGTGGCATGACGGGTTCGAGAGACATTGTGGGCTATCGTGCTTTCGAAGATGATTTTGGGGGTTTTTTTTTTCTTTAGTTACGAAGAGTTGGAAATGAAATTCAATGATGTTTAACTTTTTTTTTCTTTTTGCAGAAAGGTGAGGTAAATTGCTGGACTGTTTGGTTGTGTTGCTGCCGGTGATCGAGGAGAGGTCATCACGACTGCGCAGTGATCTATCCACTTGGCACGTGTAGATAAGATAAGATACCGTTAACCCTCCTGACTTGGTGCGGGGCATTGAGCGCGGGGCAAGGAAAAAAAAAAAAAAAGGCTCGGCAATTAAGTCGCATTCCGCGCAAGAGGAAGCCTTCGCATGGACCCTGATTGATATAAAGCCAACAGTAAGATTCAGTTGTAAGCTGAATAGCTATACATAAAAGTTATCAGAGAAAAAGGGTACAAGATAATGTAGCTAATTTTGACGCAAACGGTTTCTTTTGTTCAAGCACACGTGGCTTAAAACTTTTTCGCGAGTTGTTGTCTTGTTCTCTCCCGCCGTGACTTTTCTCCCCCGACTATAAGAAGGTTCCTCCACCCCTCCGATTCCAAACTCTTTTTTTACCCTTCCCTCTCTAGACTCGTGAACAAATTCATAAATACCCCCTCCACCACCAATTCCAACCTCTATTTTCCCCACTTCCCTCTTCCCTCTATAGTCTCGTTCACAAATTCACAAGTATCCCTTCCCCCTGCCCGACCCGGTTCCGCGGCAGTCCAGGTCTGATTCCGGTTCGAACCAGACGATGCCACGTGGGTCTGACGATTAGGAATCCTAAATCTTCAGAGGAAGCTTTGCGCCGAGTTCGCTCACAATTCGAACCGAGCCACAACCCTCCTAGAATTAGTCTGGTCGCCTTTTTGAAAACGCCGGCCACCACCAGCGACACGAAACCACATTACACGACACGACACTTTGCACACACAGTTGGCCAAAAATGACTAGCATCAGAGTGCTCCTCATCGGCAACGGTGGCCGAGAACATGCTCTGGCCTGGAAGCTCAGCCAGTCAGCTCGTGTCGAGGCCATCTTTGCTGTGCCGGGCAATGGCGGAACAGCGACATGTCCCAAGGTCACAAACGTCAATTCCGTTTCTGCAGAAGACTTCCCGGGACTCGTGAAATTCTCCCAGTCAAATGATATCAACCTTGTTGTCCCCGGACCCGAAGTTCCTCTAGTCGACGGTGTCGAGGGATTTTTCAAGAAGGCCGGCATTGCCTGCTTTGGGCCGTCCAAGGAAGCTGCTCGTCTGGAAGGCAGCAAGACCTACTCCAAGGACTTTATGAAGAAATACAACATCCCGACGGCAGCCTATGAGAACTTCTCCGACTACGACAAGGCAGCCGAGTATATCGACAGAGTCTCCCATGACGTGGTCATTAAAGCGACTGGGCTGGCAGCCGGCAAGGGCGTCATTATCCCTCAGTCCAAGCAAGAAGCCAAAGACGCTTTGAAACAGATCATGCTCGACAAGGCATTTGGCTCCGCTGGTGATGAGGTGGTCATCGAGGAGCACCTGGTTGGCGATGAATTGAGCGTTCTCACCTTCTGCGACGGCTACTCTTTTCGATCTCTGCCGTTGGCTCAAGATCACAAACGCATCTTCGACGATGACCAGGGCCCCAATACGGGAGGAATGGGCTGCTATGCACCGACAAACATTGCCACAAAACAACTGACGGAGGTAATAGACAGAGACATCCTTGAACCAACCATTATCGGCATGCGCAGGGAAAAGCAACCTTTTCGTGGTGTGCTTTTCACTGGGCTCATGATCACCGATGCTGGGCCAAAAGTCCTCGAGTACAATGTGCGGTTCGGAGACCCAGAAACGCAAACTGTTCTACCCCTTCTGTCAGCCGACACTGACTTGGCGGAGATCATGCTGGCGTGCGCCGAAGGGTATCTGGACAACTGCCACCTGGAGATTGAACAAAAATTCAGTGCAACAGTTGTTGTAGCTGCCGGGGGCTACCCAGGATCCTATGCCAAAGGCACTCCAATGACCGTTCTGCCACCACCCGCAGGTAGTACCATCTTCCATGCCGGGACAAAGCTTGTCGGGGATCAGCTCGAGTCCTCTGGCGGACGCGTGATTGCCATCAACTCCGTAGGAGAGTCCCTGCGGGCCGCGGTCGACGCGTCGTATGCCGCGCTTTCCAACGGAGTAATCAAGTTCGACAACATGTTTTTCCGAAAGGACATCGCACACCGGGCATTCCGGGCTCCCAAGAAGACGCAGGCCATGACCTATGCTCAGGCCGGGGTAGACATCCAAGCAGGCAACGACTTTGTCGAGAGAATCAAGAAGGCCGTCGCTAGCACCAAGAGACCAGGCGCGGATGCCGAGATTGGAGGATTCGGAGGCGAGCTCGACCTCTCTCAGTGCGGATACGCTGGTGGCCCTATTCTTGTCGGAGCCATAGACGGAGTCGGCACCAAGCTCATGATTGCGCAGTCCATGAAGAAGCACGACACTGTCGGCATCGATCTCGTCGCCATGAACGTCAATGACCTGATTGTCCAAGGCGCCACACCTCTGATGTTCTTGGACTACTACGGCTGCAGCAAGCTCGACCAGGCCTCTGCTGCCGCCTTTGTCGAAGGCGTCGCAGAGGGCTGTCGCCAGTCCGGATGCGCCTTGGTCGGCGGAGAAACTGCCGAGATGCCAGGCATGTACCAGGGCGATGACTACGACGCCGCCGGATGTGCTGTCGGTGCCGTCACGGCAGAGAACCGACTGCCTCAACAAGCCGCCATGGCAGCAGGAGACATTCTCCTCGGTCTCGCCTCCGTCGGCGTCCACTCCAACGGCTTTTCCCTGGTGCGCCGAATCATCCAGACCGCCGGCCTTGCCTACGACGCCCCCGCCCCCTGGGATGCGTCCAAAACCGTCGGCGAATCCCTTCTGACCCCAACGCGCATTTACGTAAAGAGCCTGCTACCCCTGGTCGGCCAGATCAAGGGTCTAGCCCACATCACCGGCGGCGGTCTCCTAGAAAATGTTCCCCGCATGCTGCCGGATGGTCTCGCCGCAGACATCTCCTACGGCTCATGGGACGTGCTCCCCGTGTTCCAATGGCTCAAACAGGCCGGAAACGTCGACCCCGTCGAAATGTGCCGCACCTTCAACTCAGGCATCGGCATGGTCATCGCCGTCGATGCCGCCAAAGCGGACGCCATAGAGAAACAACTGGCCGCGTCGGAAAAGGTCTTCAGGATAGGACGGCTCGTCCGCCGTGAAGCAGGACAGCCGGGCTGCACGGTCACCAATCTTGAGTCATGGACATCATGATGCAATGTAAAGCAATGAATGTAAAGCAAAGAGCTTGGAAAGGATGGATTGTGAGCAATTTAGAGTAGTGGTAGATTTACGTACATAACCACAGAACCTTGGGACAACCTCATTACTCGTGGCGTCAAGGGTTACCAGGTCTCCATGTATATATTTAGCGGGCACGCCCTGGAAAATTATGTATTTCATATCGCGACTGTTATTTTTATGACATGCAATTAAGGCCTTTCCAAGAGGCCAGGCTCGAAGCCGCGCTTTGCGCAGCTTGGACAACGCATTCCGGACCTCTACATATAAAGTATACAGGCGCAGGCAGGGATCTATTATGACTACTGTATTTTTTTTTTTTTCATTTAAGGCCTTATAGTATAGTATATTCATTACGATAGAAGTGGCAAAAAAAAGACTTAATTTACTGTGAAATGCTAAGAAATAATCATTCGCGAAACGCAAATCATTCGGCTGGACGGTTTGTTTCACTTTCCTTTTATTTGTCCCGTTTCTCAGGCTAGTAGCATGGTAGTTAACCTACTAATGTGGTCGTCCCAACATGAAGGTTTTGTAGTCTCCTTGGTGTTCCCACCAAGGAGGTCTCCGGGTAGTCGCATTGTAAATGGATTTGGTTTCTATTTTATTCGAGAGCCGAAAAAGGAGAAAAGAGATTTGAAATCATAACTGCCATCAAGGGAAGCAATCAACGGACGTAATCTTCGTCGATCCGATACTGTACAGCGCTTACTTCAGTCTGAAATATGCCATTCATTCCATTGACAGGGTGTAATGGCCGGCTGGAAAAGGTCAACTCCGTCTAACAGCAGCTGATGAATGCCCTTCGTCGAGAGCCTTCATGGTGCTACATGCTCATATGAACCTATTTCGAGTCGTCTAGGCTCCGACAACGAGATGTCGCATTACATGACTCACTGTCATAGGCCTCAGCACGCGTCTGATCTTACTGCAAGAACAATACGCTGAGTGCATTGGCTTGACCATGGAGAGGGTAGTGTTGCGACACCGATATTCTAGACAGACAAAACCCTGGTGTCGTGCATGAGGGAGGGGGGGTAGCCAAATTGTGCGCCGCTCTGAGAATCAAGATGAAATTTTTGATACTAATTCAAGTAAAAGCCAATGGGGAATCTTCCTTTCCTTCGCCGTAACGCCCTTTATCTCATATTCCAAAATAATATGGATCATAAACAACAGCATGCCCTTATCTGAGAAATGGAGTCGGGTTCAACTTTTTGTTGAGCAAACTGCCTTATTAAAGGTTGCTTTGCACTCCATTTTCTGCCTTTGGCAAAAAAACGACAATCTTTTCGAGTTTTCAGGATACATATCAGCACGATTAATATCCGTTTGGCGATTCGCTCAGGAATCCTATGCCATTCGAAGCCCTGGAGTTGTTTGCTGCCGTGTTCAGTCTCTTGCGAGGTCTCTGAGCCGGCTCATCATCGTCAGACGACAGTGTCAAATCAATAACTGCCGCCGCAGGACGCTTCGTGCTACAAGTCGCAGCACGCGGTGCACTCGCCGTGCTGTCACGTTCGGTGGATGCCGGTGTCCCAATGATGGGCGTGTTGGTTTTAGGAGTGTCCAAGCGACGTGGAATTACGCTGATCTCTGAGATTTCTAGCTCGTCGTCTTCTTCAAAAGCAGTACCTTTTGCAGATTGCGGTGTGTCTTCATGCGAGGCTTTCGTTGACCAACGGCCGTTTGGTTCAATGACCACCGTCTCGAGATCCTTGGATGTGTTGGTGAGAATATCTCGGACGTATCTAGGTATGCGTATATTAGCATAATGATCTCATGCAGCGTAGCTGTTTATTGAAAAACGACTTACTCATCAACTGCTAATTGCTCAAATGGTGCCGATTTGCTGCAGATTGGACATAGCCATTGCGGACCTTGTTCCTGAAGCTGGAGGTAAGAGCTGGCGTCGAAGCACTGGATGTGCATACAGCTCAGACTTCGGCAGGGAACGTCCAGCCGCACATACGACAGAGGGCATTTTAGTGACAAAACTTGTGAAGTTGCCACGACATCCGGATCTTGCGCCTTTTTATTCACTTTTCACGTGCATTAATATAATCGATACAAAAATTTACACACAGTTAAAGCTGTTGGAATACTTACGTTCTGAAATGACTGAATCTTTCGGTATCCTCCGTCTGGTTGAGATGTCGGTGACCAATTCCGTGACTGACGTCACTTTACAAAGGTTCGCGACAAGATGGAATTTCTGTTTCAAACGCAATCCGACTTCAGTGACACCATCTCTAGAAGAATTTGAATTGTGCAAATTGGTAATGATCGGAGTGGCATACCTTATTTGTGAGAGCATAGGTAAACTCGACATTATTGATGTAATTCGGTTTCAAGCGAAGAGCCTGGGTTATATCGACCGGTCTCGTGGACCCAGGTTTGTTCTTCAAGCCACGCAAATTCGCCTTTACCTCATCGCCATTTACCTTCAGCTCAGACTGATGTGGGAAAGCCACATTCTGCAATCCAGATGTGTCACCAGCACAGAATATCATGACTCTGTACGACTTGTCATTTATACATTGTTGTAACGCCGGATGATCACACAACCTAAGCGAAATACTGACGGTGTTCCTATGTTGAGCCATAGCTTTTACCAAGATAGAAGTCGTTAGAAATGATTTTTTTTAAAACAAAAACGTGTCCAGGACGCCGAGAATACTGACTAACCTTCGCAAGTTCGTGGAATGCCAATCGATGCTTCTACGTGATAGAATGGACTCGGATGAAAGAACAAATAACTGTTTCCAGAAGCACAGGGGCGGCTCAGCGACCGGCCGTTTGTATCGCTGGTGCTTCCTTGAGAATCCCGTTGCTGATATGCGTTTGCTCCTGTATTGAAAGAAGTTGCGGACTGTAAATATTGCGCAGCCGGCATAGTCGGCATAGTGCCTCTTGTGTTATTGTTCTTCGATGATGGACCTGATCGTTGCACGACGGCATTAGTGATACTTTGACGAATTTGTTGGAAGCGAGACACATCGTCGGCATCGACGGTTATCTGAATCACTATAACAGTAGCCAAAGATTAGAAGAGAAGACGAGCAGATATTACATCATTAAGCAGACAAAGGCTATAAATGGATAGAATAAAAAGACGAAAAGTGATTGAATTTGGTGTTATCTTCAAGATTGTTTCTTCTTCTTCTTCTTCTTCTTTTTTTGTGAGGAGGAACTCACAAGCGACAATGCGACACTGAAGTTCAGCCTTGACTCCGGTGCTCTTAAGACCATTTACTTGGCAAACTGAAGAGAGCTGGCGGTTGAGTAGCTGGTTGCCCTGGACCTGCCGTATCAAGGCCGTGACGTCCTGCCTGGGTATCAGAGAAGTAGAAGTTGCCATGTCAGACGGCCGCACAGTCCTCTAGGATCTGGCGGCGCAAAGAACCGAAAGAAAGCGCCAGATGCACCTCTGAGTGTTCATAGAAGGCAACAATGACGCGGCCGGCGTTTTGTCCGGAATGAATGAGATTTGTTCAATCAAAGTGTCTTGGTTGTAAGCAAGTCTGACAGTTTGTCCGGCCGCGAAGATTCGAGCGGCTGGAAGATGGTTGACGTCGCGGAGCCCGGTTCGCCAGCCCGGCGAAGAATCTCGGAGGAAACACCAAAATGATGTTTCTATTTCAGAGTTCAAACTGGCACTAATTTGAGAACACAGAATCCGAGTCGGGAAGAAAGCCAGTCGGAACTGTTGGTCGAGAACTGCGCAAGTGGCATCGAGGGGGAAAGAGTGATGTGATGTGAATATGAAGTCTGGTCGACGCAGCAGGCGGCAACGGGCCGGCTGGGTGCAGCCCCAAAGTATCTTCAATCCGACCACTGCTGCAGCCTCAAAGCCAGCCTGCGCCACACTAGCCTCAGCTCCTATGATTTCCACTTCTCCACATGGCAGCCGCCGCTGGCTTATCTGCCTTATCGATTTGCATTTTCCTGTCCATTTCTTCGCTCCGCGGCCACGACTGCGACCACGACGACCAATTTTCCTCTCGCGAGTCGACGATATAATTTTTCACAATGGCCAAGAGTGCGAGGTCTACTACTAGAAAACAGAATAACCGGCGTTTATATGCCAAGGTTTTCAGTCCTGCTGAAGCTGCCCGCAATGAAAGGCTGTCTGCAAAGCTCTTGGAATTGGCAAAACAGCCAAAGCCCGAGTCCTCAGATGTAAACATGGATGGTGAGTTGCTTCCAGGTCCCTATTCCGCGAGATGCGAAGCAAAGTATATTGCATTGGACATGTGCTAATCGTGCTTGTGACAGCCGACGACAATGCCGAAGCAGAGGTCGACGCTGCTGACACAGGTGAGTGTAAATGGAGCGCACAAACGTCCTCAAACCGTGTTGCTGTTTCTATTCGTACTTCTTCGCTTCCGGCGAATGAGTCCTCTTCAAAGACGATAGCAGAAAGATGATGCTAACAAATGATGTCAATTCTGCCAGCAATGGATGTGGATTCCAAGCCATCGAAATCTCGCTCCGGAAAGAAGACTATCGATAAGAGGAAGCAAAAGAAGTCTGACATAGTCTTTAAGAAATATAGCGACCGAATTGGTGCCAAGAAGAACAAGTCGAAGAAAAGATCAACGATTGCTGTGGCAGGGAAGGACAATTAGCAGTCTATGTGGAAATATAATGGATGAAGAACACTAAAGGGGCTAACAATGGCGTTTGGCGAGCAAAAGATCTGAGTTTCTTCTCTTTTATCGAAGAAATTAATAGCATTATCTGATACCCTCCGGTTTCAGTCTGTTTTGTCTGGTTATCATTTTCCAAGTTGGCGGATACTAGATTCAATGTTGGAAGTGGATCCAGTGGCGCAGGCTCCATCCATCAAATGCTCCATGTTAAGTGCTCCACGCTGTGACCTGCGGACCCCTGGGCCATGGGGTTTAACAACCCACTCGAATGAGACGTGGACTCCCACTTAAAGCGCTTTTGAGGCGCTCACATTCTTGGTCGAGATATTGTTGATGACTTCTCCTGTGTGATTGACGTTTCAATTTCTCGCTCTTCTTCAGCTGCCGAGGGCGGCACGAACGGCGGGCGTCATGGCATTAGCAATTGGCCCAAGGAGGCCGAGTGCCATCCTCATCATCATCGCCAACCTTCTACTACCACTGTCAATTGTCGTCTTCGGTGTCGGATTCTTCCCTTACAAACCATTTCTTCCTGGTCTCGCCCGTTACGAGAACTTGACGTACGGCGATCCGCCAGACGCACCATTTGACAAGTTGGTGTTTATGGTCGTGGACGCCTTGAGAAGGTCCATCTAAATCACCCCCAGGAGACAGGTAGAAACTGCTTCGGAATCGCTGATTCTATTTTTTAGTGACTTCGTCTTCTCGGAAGGATCAGGTTTTGAATACACACAGAGGTAATTGGAGGGGAAACCTGTTCACTGCCACTATCGAACCGCCTGCTTATCATTCCATTCAACTGCAGCCTGATACGTGATGGCTATGCCATGCCCTTCACGGCACATGCGCGGTCACCGACGGTCACCATGCCGAGACTAAAGGCAATAACTACTGGCTCAATTCCGTCATTTGTCGACCTTATTCTGAACTTTGATGAGGCAGATACATCATCTACCCTTGCCGCCCAAGATACCTGGCTAGCCCAGATCAAAGCGGTCAAAAAGAGCAAAATGTTGTTATTTGGTGATGATACTTGGCTGAAATTATTTCCCGGAACATTTGATCGCCATGATGGAACAACGAGCTTTTTCGTCTCGGTTCGTCTGCTCGCCATTTTTTCTGCTTCTGCAGCTATCACTTAGACTTGGATTCAACGACTGACAGGATGGCACAATGTGCAGGACTTCACCGAAGTTGACAACAATGTTACTCGGAACATTGCCCCAGAGCTAGAAAACAAGGACTGGGGACTCATGGTGCTACATTACCTAGGTTTGGACCATATTGGTCACAAATCTGGTCCTCGAAGGCAATAATGACTTGCATTCTCTTTAATCGTCAAGAGGACTGCGTTGCTAACGATTCCGTAGTAGCAACATGGTTCCAAAGCAGAAGGAGATGGATGGTATTGTGCGATCAATATTTCAGGCCATCGAAAGCAAAGATCATTTGGCATCTACCTTGTTTGTCCTTTGTGGAGATCATGGCATGAATGACGCGGGAAACCATGGCGCTTCATCACCAGGCGAGACGTCTCCTGCGTTGGTCTTTATGTCACCCAAGTTCAAAAGCAAGCTTCCAAAGCTCTATGCGCCGACGAAGCCGAAAGACGAGTTTGACTACTACACAATGGTTGAGCAATCAGATATCGCGCCCACGGTTGCGGCGTTGCTGGGATTTCCTGTTTCCAAGAACAACCTGGGTGCTTTTATTCCAGATTTCCTGCCCTTCTGGTCGTCCCCGCTAGACCAGGTTCAGATTCTAGTTCGAAATGCCAAGCAGATCCTCGGTATTGTTACGGCTACGTTCGGTGTCGAATTGTTCGAGCTGAGCGACAATAACAAGAACCCTTGCTTGCTTGACAGGACAGACATCAACATTCTGGCGTGTGAGTGGCAGCGACTGATCAAACAGACCGACGATGTGCTCGAGGCCTCTACGATAGACCCAGAGTGGCTGAACGGAATATTACTATGGCTTCGGAAGGCACAAGAGCTGATGAGCAGCATGGCCTCCAACTATGATCTGTCCAAGCTGGCATTAGGTCTAGGCCTGGCTGCAGCTGCGACTGTCTGCAGCATCATGGCCATGTTGTCTTTTGGAAGACACAAACACGTGAGGTCATGGCCGATTTCAATAATGACTTTATTATATGGAGTCATGATGTTTGCAAGCAGCTTTGTTGAGGAGGAACAGCATTTTTGGTACTGGACATTAACTATGTGGATAGCCTATCTGGGCGTTGCTTCCATGCAAAGGTAAAACGACATAAACAACAGCTCATCCCTCCCACTCCGTTGTCATATGTTGTCCTGTACTAATTCCTAGCATCCTCCAGAAGTAAAAGTGTATGGAATGTTATGAGGTACATGCTCTGTCTCAGCGTCATCCGCGTCGTCAAAGGCTGGAACCAAACTGGCCAAAAATTCGCCGGCGAGCCCGACGTTGTCAAATCATTTATTTCTCCCAATCCGCCTCTTCTCTGGGTCTTGATCATTGTCTCATACGTCGTTATTTCTATCCAACTCATGTTCAGCGTGCACGATGTGCCCTACATAGCTGTCACATCCATTACATCTGTCATCGCGTCGTCTGCCTTTGCCTTCAAGTTGGCCTTCACAGCCGAGGATGCCCCAGAACTTGTCACCGGCTTTGCAAAGAAACTGCACGAGACATTCCATGGACAGTCACTGCTTTCGCGGGCTCGCGTTGTCTTTGTGCTCCTTGCCATAGTGGCTTGCTTTGCCGTTTATCAGGCTCGACGAGGTGGATCAAAGGCCATATCTTCAGGTAAGCATGATGCGTTTTCCTTTCCTTCTGTCTCATGCCATGACATGCCATCCCGTTTATGGCGACTATTCTGAAACAACCTTTTAGCGCAACTCGTTCATCATGCCTACACCATTCTGGCCATGACACAATCCCGCGCCACCAATGTGCCTCTCCTCTTCTTTTCGACAATCATTTTCCAGTGCCTCGCGTCATCAGACCTCAGTATCGCCGAAATCTCCACGACATCCATTCTGCTCCAGTATGCATCCTTCTTCGCCTCAGGAGGCTCCAACGCCATCTCGTCGGTGGATTTATCCAGCGCATACAACGGCGTCAGGGACTTCAACATCATCGCCGTCGGCGTGCTTACCTTTATCAGCAACTGGGCCGTGCCCGTCTTTTGGGTCTCGGCCACCAACCTGCTCCTCCTGCAGCAGCAACGCAAGCAGCGGCAGGCTCCCTCACGACCTACCTTGCAGCTACACTTTGTGCTTTTGACCTTTTTCGCAACCGCGAGCACAGCATCCGTCATGGCTGCATGCGCTGCGCTACGAACCCATCTCTTTATATGGACGGTTTTCTCACCCAAATATCTTTATTGCGCGGCATGGAGCCTCGCTCAGCATTTGGCGATAAACATGGGCTTGGGCAGTCTGCTCTTTGCGCTTGGTACAGCCAAATCCACGACCGCGTTATAGAGAGTCTCTCTTGTCAGATCATTTATTTAAATATTTATATATTTATCTACTTACTTTGGCAAAAACTGGTCCCAGATCCAACTCCATTAGTGCTACACGACAATAAAAAAAAAAGCGCAGCAGATATAGATCTTCATTATATAAACTCGAGTTTGTTTATCTCGGAACCTAGATGCGTGTCCTCTGCTTATATATGCCCCGTGTTGTCCTCGTCTCTTGCAATTGAACCGAACTGCCGCCAAAAAATCTTCACATCATCCAGGTCTCACTACATATGTACATACGTTGCTTCGTTACCAAAGGGCAAAAACAAACCCCCTCAACCAAAAAAAAAAAAAAAACACCACTAAATAATCAGGCAGTTACACATCACTCATCTTAGTATCCTCCTGTAGTGATGAGTCCAACATGGTAGACGACTCCCTCTCTTGCTCCAGCACAACAGTGTTCTGATCGCTCTCGTCATCAAACTCCTCTTCCTTGATCTTGGACTCCTCTACCAGTGTCCTCTCTTCAGTGGACTGTCTCTCCTTCGTGACGGACACGCTGCGACTGGTGCGTCTCTTGGAGTGCTGCTGCTCGTCCATGTTGTTGACGATCTTGCCCAAACTGATATGGATTTTGTACAACGAGTTGCGGCTCGTAGCGTCGTTCACAAGACCGTTCTGAACCGCGTCGCTGACCGCAGCGTAGAGGTCGCGAAGTTTGGCTTCGGAGGACGACGGCGACACGTACAGCTTGCCAAGTAGACCGGCCAGCAGTTTTTTTTCCTCCTCTGAAAAAAAAAGGGGGGAGGGTTGTCATGTTAGTCTAATTTGATGCTTTTTGTGCGCGCTGGTCGTTTCCGACAACGTTTCATGATGGGTTTGACTTACTGCTGATGTTGCTGTGTAGTTTCTCAATGATGTCCTGTCCGAGTTGAAGGTGGACATCGCCGTTGACATTCTTCTTCTCGGCATCCAAGGCCATGCCAGGCGTATAGCACTTGCGTGGATCTGTCCAGTCAACCAGGCACGCCCCGATCGCGGACATGCTAACCATGTCCTCCTCAAAATCGACATCGTCGTCCTCCAGGCCATCCCGCACGTTGAGCAGAGAATGCAAGGCTTGCAGCGAGACGGCCCGCATCAAATCCTGATGTGCCGCTCGAGAATAACAGAAGACAGGGAGGAAGTAGTTCAACGCTTGCCTGACGGGCTGGTTAGTTGCAGAAGCTGGGTCAAAGTAGGCGACGACCAGAGCCTTCAAGAGCTCCTCACAAGCTTCTGCTTCTTGGACGACTCTGCCTAGTAGCAGCTTCGAGGCGGCAACGACGGCTGCGGCCTGAACTTCTGGGGCCTTGGAGCCTCCCTTGACGGCCTTCATGTAGACCTTCAGCAAGGCAGGAGTGGATGACATGAGCTGACAGCCGTGGACATTCAGAATGTCCGTCAAGATATGCAGCGCTGTGATTTGGAGAGCAGTGTGTCCTTTGCTGAAGAAATGAATGAACAGTCCCAGATTCTCTTCGGCTAGTGACCGATCGAGCAGGGCACACAGACCGAGACATACGAGACCTCTTTCTCGTACCGGGGCTTCATGACTGCGCACTGCCGGAACGACGAGATTGTTCAGCATCGAGACAAGGTCGGGGTTGTCCTTTAGATTTCCCACGACGTGCGTCAGCATGCACTGAACTATGTAGAGACACTTCATGTTGACGACAATCTCCTTCACTGCCTTCTGTCGAGCGTCCTCCTCGCTCAGTTCCTCGTTCTTCTCGCGCACATTGTCGTTGCCAGGCGTGCTCCCGCGGCTCATTTCTGATTTCGCAGAGTGGAAGCTGTCGTCAACGTCATCTGGAGAAGGATCATCGACGATTGTATCGTGGACATCGGCCACTGATTCAAGTACAATGCTGCAGAACTCACGTTCACCAGCTGCATCTGGAGAACATATATACTGCAACACCGACACGGTGAGTTTGGTGACTTCGTCCGGGAGTTCCGGGATGGACAGGGATTGCCGCAGTAAGGTGAACATCTTCCTACGACCGACCTCATCAGAGTAATCCAGTGTGAGTGCAATGTGAAGCATTTGTTCGATGATGAACTCTTGCTCGACCGTGTGCTCCTCGTCGTCATCTTCGTCCTCTTCGGCGCCTTGCTGATCGGCCCTCTTAAGAGCTTCAACGAGAACCTGCATGTAACGTTCCAAGTAGAAGGCAAGCTTTGTAACTTCAGGTAGTTTTTCCTCCACCAGCGACTCGTATCGCCCGTTGCCCTCACTGCGACAAAAGTCATTGAAGCTTCGTGCCATGAAGACGGACTCGGCAGAGAGCGTCTCCCAGAAATTATCATCAAAGGTAACAGCTTCTCTGTAGTCAGGTCGACCCTCCCAGAAGCCGTACATTGCCTGGAGACCAACGCCATTCTCGACACCCGAGTTGATGACGTCTATGCGCTCGAGAAGTTCAAGCAACCCTTCAAAACTGACCGGAGCTGTTTCTGCCGGGACTCCATCGTCTGGCTGGGTCACGCCAGCACAATCTGCAATCCATCGCTCTCTAAACAGTCTTCCCGCCGCTTTTCGGACGTTTTCATCTCTATCGCGCAGGCCCCATCGCAGAAGCTTTTCTCGCATGGATAGAGACAAATGGCGGAAGTCGCCTAGCGCGGGCAACAATCGGGCGTAGACTGCTCTGCGAGTGGCAGGATCTTGGTCTCGGGCCCTCTCTAGCAAAAACGGCAGAGTATTGGGAAGAATAGGGAGATTGATGAGCAGAGAGCGCCGAACCTCTGCACTAGGGTCGTTTTGCATAACCTCCAGAAGCCTTCCCAGCAAATCCGTTCCCTGGTCGCCATCGCTGTCATCCGAATTCGTGCAGCCTTCGGCTTCATTCCCTGCGAGACGTCCGAGGCCTAGTACCGCTTGAGATCGCACCATGGCCTCTTTGTCACGAATTCTCTTGAGCAGTCCGTGGCGAAGCTTTTGGAAGAGATCGTCGTCCAAAGCGTCCAACGAGTTTATAATGTGCGAAATAAGCTGTGTGGACCGATACCTGACAAACTTATCCTTTGCCGTCATCAAAAGGACCACTTGCTCCAGAATCTCTGCCGTTAGTCTTGTACTCGGTGTTTCCGGCATCAAACTTGTATCCGCCTCGACGTCACCTAGGATTTCATTATCCTTTTCATGAGCGTGTCGCAGATAGAAGCCGACGAATCGAATACACTTTTCGCCCGCGCTTTCCGACTTCTTGATGGGCATGATTCTCAAGACACAGCGCACAAACTCTGCGTTGAAGGCTGCCTCGTCAAACTCGTTGGGCGTGGCGCTCGTAGGTTCGGCGGGCTCATAACAGCACGATTCGTGAATCTTGCGTAGATTCACAGCGAGCTTTCTATGTGTGGCGGTCGTACGTTGCGAGTCGCGAAAGATGGCGCATATTTTCGTCCGCAGCGCGGTCTCGGGAGTATCGACATATTCGACTGCGGTTGAAGATGCGCGCGATGCGACTGATCCGCGAGAATTGAGCGTTGCGGCCGACTGCTTTCTGCTTGTTGTGGCTGGCTTTCTAGCCGATCGCGCCGGAGCTTGCGAAGGCATCAGGACTGTGGAAACGGCAGTTCCTATCCGGTCCTCCAAGTATTATTCTTTGCTATGCTCTCCGTTGTTACTGTTGAATATTGTTGGTTGTCGTGCGTCAGATTGACCCCGATGCCATCATTCTCTTGTTTAGATTGATCGCGCCCGACCGTGCAACTGCGTGGTGGTGAATGTCAACAATATGCCAGATTTGGCTTAGTGCAAGCTGTCGGACACATCGCACCCCACCATCACGTGCGATAAGATAACAGAATGCAGCACCCATGTCTTTTCTGGGTAGAACTTTTTTTTTTTTTTTTTTTTTGGCTTCGTTGCGGCATTCTTTCCAAAGGGGAAAAAAATTATGACCAGCTCTTGATACCAGTTGCGCATTTGCGATTTTAATCTACAATGCCAGCCGCCGCCCCCAACAATCATCGCAAAAGACAGCGGTCTGAAACTGAAGAAACTCCAGCACTGACTGTGGAAGACACTGGAATTGAAACAGCCCAAACCACAAAGAAGGCACGGCTAGAAGAACGGAGGTCGTTATTTGTCCGATCACTTCCAACCGGCATCAACAATGAGGCACTAGCAGATTTCTTCTCGCAGCACTTCCCAGTCAAACATGCTGTGGTGGTCGTAGATCAAAACACTAAGGAATCCAGAGGATATGGCTTTGTCACATTAGCAGACGCCGATGATGCTATCGCGGCCAAAAACACGTTGGATAAAACAGAATGGGACGGTAAACGGATACGAATTGATATAGCTGAGCCTCGAAAACGAGGTTCTGCCGAAGCCATCCATGAGGCGGAATCAACAAAGAGAGCTCGAGCAGAGGCTCAAAAGCCTCCAAAGCTTATTGTCCGAAACTTGCCTTGGAGCATCAAGACCTCGGAACAGCTATCTCATCTTTTCAGGAGTTACGGCAAGGTAAAATATGCCGACTTGCCACAAAAAAATGGAAAGCTTAGAGGGTTTGGTTTTGTCACCATTCGCGGAAGAAAGAATGCGGAGAAAGCTGTGGACGGTGTGAACGGCAAGGACATTGATGGACGCACATTGGCTGTTGATTTTGCGGTAGACAAAGCAACATGGGATGAGCAGCACGAGAATGAACAGGAGGACGAAGAAGCTAGCCCACCATCGGAGGAGGCCAAGGCTGAGGACAGATCTGACAAGGAAGACGACGCCTCATCGATTGAAAGTGATGAAACCCCTCAGAAAGACCAACGCGACGAACTCGACGCCGATTTAGAGAATTTTATGAAAAACCACATGCAAAATATGGAAGATGAGGAGGACGAGGAAGAGCAGGAGGACGAAACAGAAAAGAACAAACGCTCGCTGAAACAGAAAACCACGGACAATACTTCGACCGTCTTCATTCGCAATCTGCCGTTTACCACAACAGACGAACAGCTGAAAGGATTCTTCTCACATTTTGGCGCCGTCAGGTACGCCCGTGTTGTTTTTGACAAGGTGACGGAAAAGGCGGCTGGCACTGGCTTCGTCTGCTTTGTGCGTGAGACGGATGCGAAAAGCTGCATCAAGGAAGCGCCGCGCCCTCAAGCTTCAGCGTCTACCTCGAAGCCCTCTCTCTTGATGGATGAGAATGCCGACCCGACTGGAAAATATACCATGGATGGACGTCTCCTGCAAGTAGCTCAAGCTGTCAACAAGGCGGAAGCAGCCAACCTTGCCGACAACTCGCTCGCAAAGCGGCGGGAAAAGGATAAGCGTAGACTGTACCTTTTGTCCGAAGGTGCTATTCAACGCGGATCTCCTCTGTTTGACTTGTTGAGCCCTTCTGAAATTCAGATGCGACAGGCCAGTGCTGCGCAGCGAAAGAAACTGATTCAAAGCAACCCCAGTTTACACGTGTCATTGACCCGTCTGGCGTTGAGGAACTTGCCGCGCAATTTCGGGTCCAAAGAACTGAAGGAGTTGGCGAGGAAAGCCATTGTCGGCTTTGCAACCGATGTGAAGGAGGGTCGTCGGCAGCCCCTCTCCAAGGAAGAAAATGCCCGAGACGGGAAGGACGCCAAAGAAATGGAGCGCCAGCGAAAGCTAAAAGGCAAAGGAATCGTGCGACAGGCCAAAGTAGTCTTTGAAAGCAACCAGGGATCCAAAATTGACGAGAAGAGCGGCGCTGGCAAGAGCCGAGGTTATGGTTTCATCGAGTACACTTCTCATCATTGGGCACTGATGGGCCTGCGTTTTCTAAATGGCCATCAACTGCAGGACGAAAGCGGGAGAAAACAGCGAGTGATTGCCGAGTTCTCGATTGAGAATGCAAATGTCGTGCAAAGACGACGTGCTGCTGAGGAAAAATCGGCTCAAATATCCCAAGAACGGAACAAGACTGCACAACCGGCGCCAGCGGACGCCGGACGATCTGTCAAAGATGGACAGCATGGGAGAAAGCGCAATGGTCAGCAAGGTGGCTCGCGGACAGGAACCGAAGATGTCAAGGAGTCAAAGCAGGATAAAGCTGAGGATATGAAACAGAGGCTCATTGCACGGAAGCGGCTGATGAGGAAGAAGAAGGCCAGCGCAAGAGGCAAAAAGTAAATGTCAAACATATACCAGCGCTCCTGTACACTACTAGCAGATGCGTGGAGTTTATTATCATCATCATCATCATTATATTCATCATTTTTTCCCTGACGAAACAAAATATACGAATTCCCTTTTTGGCTTTCGTTGTTGCTCTCTATGCAGGAAAGAATAATTTCCTCAGTTTTATCCCCAAAGGCTTGTAGATTCATTGTAATTACCAATTTGCCCGTGTGTTATATGAATAGGAGATTGTACTATTGAATTATATACAAGAGCACCTGAATCGAAATAATGTTGTGGCAGAGCGACGTCCCGCACAATCTACAGTGTTGATAACTTTTACTTCCACAACCATGAAGTCTTTTTAGCACCCTTTTGAGTTTCCGACGAACTCTGCTGATTGCTTTCTTCACCATCGACATTGTTGATGTGCTTGTCTGCAGGCTGAATTGTGACGTGCGTCTCCGAACACACTTCCTTTCCCTCTGCATTCAGAGTCTTGCGGGTCACCGTCTTGTGCAGGTAGCCGAAGCGATCCACGTACTCTTTCTCAGTAGTCACGACGTCCTTCTTGTCAATACCTGCAGAGGGGAAGGGCTGATTCTCGTCGTGAAAACCGCCCTTCTCTTCCATGTCGCCAACAAGTTTCATAAACGTGTCCCAGGTGAAATCTTGCTCTTCCAAAAGCGGTCTCATTTGGGCACAGAAGTCGCTATAATTCTTAGCAGACTCAATCAGTTGTGGTTTATTTACAAGGGCCGTGTCGTGGTGTCGGGCATTGTCTATGCTTTTTTCTGTTGTTTTCAGATCGAAGAGGAGCTTGTGCATTTTCTCAAGAGTGCCGAGAGCGGCGAACGCGGCAGCAGCCATGATTGCGTGAGTGGGAGCAGGAGCAGGAGTAGGAATAGTGCTGTCCTCGCTGTGAGAATTTCCCCAAGGATCTACAGCAGCTTCACGACGACGCTCTTCATGCAAGGTCGACCAGTCGGGCTGGTATAAGTTGATGAACGTAAAGGGGTCAAACGGCCGGACCAGGCCCTGGGACTGGAGCCGACGTAGCCAGAACCAACCGGGTTCTCCATCAGGGAACGTTCTCCAGAGGTGCTGTCGTTGCTGATAGCGGCTTCTGATGTCGGGTAGCTTCTGTCCTTTGGATGCCACGAGAAGATCCTCGAAGGCATCCTGGAAAGTAAAGACTTTGGAGTTCAACCCAAGAGGCAAATCATTGGGTACTGGTTGCGGTAGGTGGCCGAGCGCCAGTGGAGAGTAGGCAGCGGATGATATGACGGAGTGTATAAGCACGTCGGCCTGGTCGTGGGGGGTTTGCGGCTCCATTTCGCGGACGCTTCGATGGGTGCGAAAGTGACGACAGGTTGCTGGAGGTGGGGTTGAGGCTGGAGAGTGTCGAAACCGGAGGGGTTATCCTCCCGGTGACGAAGCAATAACTTTCTTTGAGGATTCGCCTGCCTTGGAAGCGAGTATATTCGAAGGGGAGTGGTCGTGGACTGCGATGACAAAGGAGAGTAACGAGTTGATTTCTGCCAGGCGTTTAGCAGTGGGGCCGCAGTATTCCGTACATACAGAATCCAGAGTCTTTGATTGGCCAGTCCGGGCTTTGGCGTCTGTCATCCGGTAGCCGCTCCGGCAGCGAACACTGTACGAAATGACCGCATCAAACAAAAGCAAAGCAAAGGGTCGTCGACTCGGACCGATCGCAACCAGCTTTTTTGCTGCCCTTGTTGGCCTCATCCCTTCTGTCATGTATTCGCTGTTTCGGATGCAACATTAAGCTATTCATTTGCTTACTTTTATTTCTATTTTTCTCTCTGTTTTTTTTTTCTTTACTTTCCTTTGCACTTTGATCCCCAGCCCGATGATCCCGCTCCGTTGTCAGCGTGAAACCCTCGCCGCCTCCGACCATTCATCAGACCTCTCTTCTCCGACTTTCAAATCGCCCTGCGGATGCGCTTGCTGGCCGTAACGAATGCTCTTCGATTATCGAATGGATTTTGCAGCAACGGGGCCTTTCGGGTCCGCGGCGAGTCGTTTGAGCACAGCGTCTCTGGCTTTGACCACCCTGCCGACCGAATCCAACGCTCGTCCAAGTAACCCCGGCGAGGTTCTGGAAGAATGGTCCTCGCTCATCGGCATTGTGACGGCCATCATCGGTAACGTCCTCATCGCGATAGCGCTGAACGTTCAGCGGTATGCTCACACGCGCCTTCACAAGCAACGCATACGGATACGTCGAAGAGCTCGTGCTTTGACGAGGTCGTCGCAAAGTAATCGGAATGGCGGTTCCTATGGCACCCTTTCTACCGTCACAAATGGACACGGCGGCAGCGACGGAGATGAAGTCCCGGATCTTGGCAAGTCCCGAGTTCTCGGTGTCTCTGCGCCGGACGAGCCCCGAGATTATGAAGCCGATCCTCTGTCCGGTTCGATTCGATCATCCTCAACCCTGGGTTCGGACGATGATGGCATGAACACCGACGACGATGAAAAGGCTACATCCAACTACCTGAAATCTCCGTATTGGTGGCTGGGTCAGATCCTCATCACTCTTGGCGAGTTGGGCAATTTTTTGGCATACGGCTTTGCTCCTGCGTCCATCGTGTCGCCGCTGGGTGTTGTTGCCCTGATCTCGAATTGCATCATAGCGCCAGTCATGTTTCACGAGCGCTTTCGGGCGCGAGACTTTTGGGGTGTCGTTATTGCGGTTGCTGGGGTGGTGACGGTTGTTTTCAGCGCCAAGCAGGAAGAGACGAAGCTGGAGCCTCATGATGTTTGGGATGCCATTACCACAATGGCATTTGAAATCTACCTGGGCGTTACTATTTTCTTAATCATTGTCTTGATGTGGGCGAGTCACAGATATGGCAGGCGCACGATTCTCATAGATTTGGGTCTTGTGGGGCTTTTTGGTACGTTTTTTTTTTTCTTTTCTATATCTTTTTTCTTTTTCTTTTGGTCAATTGCAAAGAACTGGCCTAAATCAAGAGTCTATCTTACCAAGTAAAGGAAAAAAAAAAATGCTAACGTGGATATAATACCCAGGTGGATATACGGCGTTGGCGACCAAAGGGGTCTCGTCTATGCTTTCATCAACTCTGTGGAGAGCATTCACGACTCCGGTGACATATGTACTCGTTTTTATCCTGCTCATCACTGCTGTCATGCAGATTCGATATGTCAACAAGGCACTCCAGCGATTCGACTCGACTCAGGTCATACCCATCCAGTTTGTGCTCTTCACGCTTTGTGTCATCTTGGGCAGCGCTGTTCTATATCGCGACTTTGAAAAGACCACACCGAAGCAAGCCGCCTATTTTGTCGGGGGTTGTCTCCTCACATTCTTCGGCGTCTTCTTGATCACAAGCGGCCGACAGCAGAGAGAGCAAGACGATGAGGACCTGCTCTCTGAGATTGATGGAATTGAGGAGAATATCGGCTTGAACAGACACGAACAAGAGGCACTGGTGCTGGGTGCGCATGAATCACCAAGGCCCGTGACACCGAAGCCTCGGTCTCGTCGATCTAGCAGACTCTCGAGAGTAAGCTTCGCGGACATTGCCAAGCCGGAAGCTTTTCAAGAAAGAGGAGGACTGGTTCCCGCGCTGGGGCAAAAGGAGGCCTCGGGTAGCGCTCCGCATCTGATTGAGATAGAACGGCCAACTACGACAGTGGAGGCTCCGTGGCAAGAAACATGGTCCAGCTCCTTGTCGCTTCTTCATCATGGCAACGGGACTGTCTCTACGCCCGAAGTGGCAGCTACTGAATCTGCTTCGAGGCCAGTAACGGGCGATTCCTTCAACATGACCCCTCCCACACGAGATCCGGTCCTCGGCGCCAGCGCCGCCGTCTCATCTCCTTCCGAGCCGCTGGTGACTCCTCGACCTGGCTCGGGATATTCCCGTACCAGCAGCCATCATCGTTCCAAGACCTTCATCTCCCCGTCCCCGCTATCATCGACGGTGACCACGGTCGTGAAAGACGGGTTCCTGGGACACAACCCAAGATCCTGGGCACACAGACCGTCCTTGAGGCGCATTCGATCTAGCATACGCGCCAGTTTATTCCTCAACGACGACCACGAAGACCACAACACCACGTCCTCGGGATACACCCACCTTCGGTTCTCTGACGCCCCGTCTTCACAGCCTCGGGACGGGTCAGGAATAGATCACAGTGCCCTTGGAAATGGCGCACCGCGCAGACGGTCTCGGAGCGTCAGCGATGCACTCAACAAAATGTTCTGGTCCCCAGGCAAGAACCACGGCACAGGCTCCAAAAACGCTGTCGAGGCGACACCTTGTCGAAACCCTCAACGTGGTGGGGATGAGGACGTCTAGTGGGCAGGTTGGCTGGCGATCTGAATCTAATAAGCCCATCTCTCTCCGGGTTTTTTTGCCCTTTTTTTTCTCTCCTTTCTATCCTATTTATTTATTAATTACTCTTTTTTTTTTTTTTTTCTTTCTTTTTTTTTTCCTTTACGGCGTATGGGCATATTCTTTCCGGTATAGGCGCTGGCAGCGAGCGTTTTCTTTCTTGTTCTTTTCCTTTTTCCTGTTCCCCTTTCTCCTTTCTATCATGATTTTTTTTATTCTTTTGTCTGTTTCTGGTCTTTTTTTTTCTCACTTCCATGTGAATGAACCACGTCTCATATACAGCTCCCATGTATACATGGCCATCATACAAACTTTGTCGTTGGAAATGGATCCAGTATGTAATGTCGATAGACGGAATAATTGCCAAATATATCCGCAGGGCATACAAAGGACACGCGTACATGTGTGCATTACATGCATTGTTTGTGCATCCCGTCGTGTAAGTCTGGTCATGACGGCTCGTGTTTGCAGGGTAGGTAGGGTACTGGGTTTATGGACGCGTGGTTGCAAGTCAAGGGGACATGGATCACGACGGTCAAGTTACAGGTTTGTCGGTCGGAAGGTCCATCTGCTCTGCCCACCCGCCTGGTAGCCATTGACAACTTTTTGATGACTGTGGAGAAAGAAAGGCGGCTCGATGTCTTTCTTTCTTTCTTCCCTTCTTTCGAAAAAGGCATCATATCTCGTTTGACGCCCATCGATAGAAAAAAGGGGGGGGGGGGTGGCTGCCGATTGTCGTGTAACCTGCAAGCGTGACAATATTGCTTGGCCATGAATCCATGAATCCATGATGACCACGTTTGCTTTGCGGACCTGCGTGTCGAGGTGACATGGTTGAGCCTGCGGCGACTTGGCAGCCACGTCTGACCTTTTCCCGCTGTCCCGTCTTCCTTCTTACATACATAAAGTACGTACGTATGCATGTCCCTCCTCAGCGCTCACATCGCATCGCATCGCATCCAGCTCCCAGCCGCCCTGCCATTCCCTGCCCTGTCCTGCCCCTTCTTCTATGCTCCGTCATAGCATTAGCATGAATGACTATGACTTCATGCACGACCGCTTCCGCCAAAAAGGGGTCTTCTCTCCGCCCGCCCACACCCTTCTTTCGTGACCAATACGAAGGAAATTCGGAAGGCCACAGAGCCGAACAAGAGAAAAGGGGATGGACTACATTTTTCTCTCCCGACGGCATGTACAATGAATGAAGAGTATCCGCGCGCTTTGCCATCCCAGTGCCAAGGTCCCCTTTCCCGCTTCCATGTCAGATTCGATAATGGGATTGTTCAATCGTTCTGCTAGGCGAGTCAATACCAAGATTGGGGGCGGCCGCTCTGCCGTTTCCCTTCATATTCGTCTGCCTGACAATGCTGCGCAAGTTAAGGACATGTACAGTACAGGTACTGTACGCGTGTCCGAGTCAGCTCCATCCTGGCACAAAAAAAGAAACGATAAGAAAAAGAAAAGAAAACGTAGGGAATAGAAGAAGCAAAAAAAAAAAAAAAAAAAAAAAAAAAAAAAAAAAAAAAAAAAAAAAAAAAAAAAAAGATGCTGCAAGGACAAGATTATGCGTTGCCGGCTTCTCGCCGCCCGAGACTTTACTGCGTTATGCTGAGTCATTTTTTTATAATTTCTTGTCATTTCTTATCCTTTTCTTTTTTTTGTCAATTGCCTTTCCATGCGTGATATTTTGCTTCGCCCCCCCCCACGACCCCGTGCCCCCTGTTTTTCTGACGACAATTGATGCCGATTGGTGAGCACTGAGGATGCACCGGTTCGCCGGCTGTGCTGTGTGTTTAATTCTCACCCCATGGCACGGATGTCTTGATACAACGTCAAGGTGATATTTATACTCGTTTGTCTTGTATTTCCTTTTTCTGTTCTTATTCGTACTCTGGTCTTCACAAAAGTGCGCGGGTAAAGGATACTCGCTAACCCACAATCCACTTTTTGTTTTTTTTTTGTTTTTTTTTTTTTAAAAAAAGGAAAACACGGAGAAAGATAAAAGGAAAGACGCGAAGATTAGAGACAAAGATACTTGGCATGCTGCCGTCGCGTCAATCGTCGGCGAATCGCGATTAAATGAAGAGGCGGGGTTTGTTTTGTAGATAAAGGGACAATGACAGACGCCTCGTTGGTTGGTCGTTCGGCATGAACATGCAGGTACATGAATTATGACAACAGCTTTTTTTTTGGAGTCGGCCTTGAAGGTTCTCTTGGCATCGTCACCAAACCTTGGATGTTTTATTTTCTTTCTTTACCCCTCGTTCCCGCCAACGGTTAATTCATGTCATGTTCAGCCAAAACTCCTTCCCGGGCCGGTACATGCTCGGCCTACTCGGGAGGCCATACCAGTAGGTAAGAGTAAGCACGCATTGATTGAATACGACGACATCCTTTCCGAGGTATTTTTCTCGGCGCGGCATCGAATGGAACTCCTGCCGCCTGCCTTTGCATTTTTGCCTAGATCCCGTGGGCGCGTCGAGTTGGTGTTCTTTCAAGGGAACAGGTTCCCTTTTCCTGGAGGAGGAAGAAAGAAGGAGAGCAAGACAAGCGTGCTTCCCGCCCTGTACGGCCCGCGACATGCGGCGCCGCCCTCCCTTCCTCTAGTACATCGTACAGTGTACCACGACAGGTCGCGAGTCTCTGCTTTGGGCCTACGCCTGTCGCAAATCACCACCGGATTGGCATATTTGAGCTTAATGTGTGTATGATTAGGGCTGAGATACGACTCTGGATGCTCGGGGTGACGGGCTCCTCAACTCGCACAAAAACGGTGGGAGTCAAAGGAAGCTCCACGTTGCATGCATCACATGCTAGTACATTTTCTGTCTGTACGTGTGTGATACAGTACACATGTATACATACATGTGTACATGTCATCAGAATTGCCCGACGTCATTGCGTTCGCCCTGTTTTGCGATTAGAAAAAAGGAAAGAAAAAAGGATAAAGAAAAGAAAAAAAGGATAGTTTGTACCTTCTTCGCCATGCCTCCAGCCTCCGGCAAAAAACCACCAAGGCTCTACATGACACGGATCAACTTTGTCTGCTGATCTCCCCAGATACCGGCCGAGACGTGCAAGCCGCTGATCGACTATACAGATTCCACACCATATCAATTGCCTATCCAGTCTAATGCGAGCCTGTCTTGGCTGCTCTGGACTTTCGGAGCTGAAAATAGCGCCTCCCACGCAAATTCGCAGACTCCTTGTGTACCGCCGATCCTGATGTACTATTAGCATGTTCCTTTTTTGTTCTTGTGAAGCTTCCTCCATTATTGGAAAAATAAGAACATGAAAAGTCATGAAAAATAAAATAGAAAATCGCATGGTCCTCGCATCAAATCAAGCCAGGCCAGGCATGTTCAGGTCCAGTCTGTTGTTTTCTCCACACTGTCATCTAGGATAAGAGGTCACAATAGATCCTGTACAATGTATGATGTAGTACACACATATATACATATACTCGTGAATGCACATAAGTACATATGTATGTGCATATGTATATCTTATCTTTCTGTTCCAGCAATGTACACATACTGGTGCCATAGGTCGGTACAACCACGTATTAGAGCGATCCGAATCACACCGGTCTTGCTATCCTGGGGTAAGCTTGCGCACACGGCTGGATGATAGCACGTGGCGTGGCGTGGCTGCAGATGTGAGATGGAGCCCTGACGGTTGCTTCTGCGTCATGGCCAAGACATAACCAGACACAACATTTGACAGTCGACTTGACATTAACACGTTGGGAAGATGGCAATGCCAATCTGGCGATTTAAAAAAGCTGAAACTGAACAGACGCCATCGTGCGTGCCCTATGGTAGCCTCGTCCGTCATACCCTGGCACCGCCCTTGCAGACAAGATGTCGAGTGGTCTTTGCTTGCTGCTTGTGCTGCCAACGGATTGATGAGCGCATGAACTACGCCAGAGCGAAATAGGGAAAGCAGCAAAAGAACAGACGCATGTCTGATACCCAGAATGGGCATCGAATTAACCGGCACGCGCCAAGCCTGCAGACGATGACGGATGTTGGCTTGACGGCGACCTTTTTTTGATGTTTGTTGTACATGCGTGTACAAGTCGCGCTTCACCCTGACACGGTCCGAATGTTGGGTCTGGTCTATCTCCTGCTGAGGAATTCCTGTTCAGCACAATAGTGCTCAGGTCTCAGACAGAGATATATTCCTGGAAAGCGACGTGTGGTTTTGAAAATCAAAAATAGAAAATAAAAAATAAAAATTAGGGGGGCTGGCTTTGATGATTTGGACTTCAGCGGCTTGAGCGGGTAACAGTCCAAGGCGTTGCAGAGAGAGCTCGTTGATCACATGTTAGCCACGCGCTGCTCTCGAAAAAAGCATCACTTCGTAGGCCTTTTTCTTTTTCCTTTTCCCTTCTTCCTTTTTTTTTTTTTT